>VDFB02171734.1:0-21970 GCA_007258455.2 Sequoia sempervirens
AAAAATTGTATAATGCACTCCAGATTCTTCTTTGCTATCAAAAAATGATGTTTTTGTCACTTGTAAGATGCATCGTGATATGCACAGTGCTATAATCTTCTAAGATGTTCAAAAGGCATCAAAGAGGGAATATTCTTCAAATTCAAAAAATCCCTCCAAAAGGGTTTGTACATCCAACAAGGCATTAAAGACCTCTTACATGTCCTTTGCCTTGAGCCAAGTGGCATTAATTTCATCTTTCCTCTCCCTCCAACTTGTCACTTCTCCATTTTTGAATTTCCACCTAATTGCATTAATGTGCATATTCATCCAAATGTGCTCCACCTTTGTCCACTCACGTGTTGACAAGTGGCATTATGCTATTGGTTGGTCTTTTGTCCCACGTTCATCCATTTTTCCTATTCTTCCATCTTTCTCTTCTATAAATAGAAGGCTCTCATACTGATTTTGGATCCACAATCTTAGGCATTGGAGACACAACTTATGCAAAGTTATCATCTTCATTGTATTGAGCAAAGTTCATCCATTTTCATAGTTTTCATAATTTCATAACTAGGTTATGGAGAAATTTCATCAAGGAGCATCAAATCTTCACCATTGATCATCAAGTTTGCAAGGAATTGGGAAAGGGTTATTTTCTACATCAAAATAGCACCAATTCCCCCATGGGATTGAGAGTTTGGACATTAAAATAGGATTTAATAGCTTTTTTACTTGTGTTCTTCATTTATTTCTTGTTTTCATGTTTCAAATGAATCTTATGGGGAATGATGTTTCTAACTTGCATATTGGACTAATATTGTGTTTGCTCTTTATGTTTGTGCAGGTCTAGGATCACCATTCACAGAATGGTATGGGGCTATAAGAAAGGTCTAGAGCCAGATCTCCATGGCTCGGTCTCAAATCACAACCTCAAATAAAATATGGTTCCTACCTAGACCCTTGGAGATGATCAAGGTAGTGTTGGAAGTGAAGGGTGGTACAAGATACTAATAAAAGAACAAGCATACAGAAAATTCCTTGGCTAGGTTGAATTCTAAGGTATTAAACAAAGCCCTAACAAAGTGGATTTGCAACTTGTTCATTCTAGATAAGATGTTGATGTCTCCTATGGCAACCCTTCCCTCCACATCATAACCTCTATTTGTGGAGGAGGAGTGATTTGGTATGAACAAATGCATAAAACCTTTGTCTTTGTTCATCAGCAAGCTTAGGACCTACAAGTGTGTTTCTAGGATGTAACAAAATTAGTCCTACACCTTTAGGAAACTTCATCCCATTGGGTTTTGGAAGTCATTAGTGACTGCATCCCTCATCAATTGGGGAAGAACTTTGTGCAGTGTGTTGCTAAGAGAATGGAATTAAAGCAAGGTGTGAAGTTTTCTGCCAGCGGAGGCATTGTTGTGTCCTCATTGGTTAGATCTGGTGTTAAGGTGGACGAAAGGAGTGGCATTGGAACTTGGGGTGTGATGAAGCCATAGTATGCCAAATGGATCAGTACATTTTGGCTGTGATCTCACTTTGGCTTCTTTTGGCTCTTGATGTCAGCTTTGGATCTTCTTTGTAACAGCTTTGTGTTATTTTTGGTTTATTTCTCAATAGTGTAGGGTGTGTCGTTTGGTCTAGTTGGCCTTTTCCCTAAGTCCTAATCCTCCTTTGTAAAAGCTTTGGCTATAGTGTTTTAGTTGGTTTTTTGTTTGAGGCTTTGGCTTCCTTGCTTTCTTGCTGTATCTCTACGTCTATGTTCTTTTGGGGATGGAGCCCCTACCCTGAGAAACAAGCAAAAAAAGCATTTACTATCACTGGCAAAAGGATAGAAATTGCCACCAAATAGAAAGCCTTCAAGAGGAATTTCTTTATCTCTTCCAAAAATCACCTTCTAATTTAATTGTATCTCAATTGCCGCATGATAAGAGAGGGGCATTCTGCATCAAAAGGCAAAAAGGTTGCTATCAATGGCACTTGTGAGTGAACTGCAGTGACAGACAAAGGACAGAATATAGGAGACTTGCTTAGCCACAAAGGAAAAAGAAACACATGTTGAGAAAGAAATAAAAGAGACATGCTGAGCCAGGAAGAAAACAAACAAAATCCCAATCACAAAGAATAAATAAATGGCAATTGCTGCCATCATAATATCAAATGCCAGAGAATGGTTTGAGAAAATGCTGCCTGGGAAACACTCTGCACACTTGTCATACAGGTGTCATGTGACACTAATCTCATATGTATGGACATGTTGAAATTTTAACATATTAAAATTGCACGTATAAAAAAATAATTCTCACCTTTCGATATCAGCAATCAAGATTTTTCTGGAAATATCAACCAGAGCTACTGAGAGGTCTAGACAACAAATAAAATTCAAGTGTTGCTGCAAGCGGCTAAACAATCATCAAACTGAAACCGGGTCAAATATTCCTCAAGAATACTGCACCAGTAACTTTTATTTTTTGGGTCACAATGTAGAAAACTTGGTTGCCAATCAGCAACAAGTATGAATTATTAAAAAATATCACAGAAAAGTTGAAAACCAATCTATGTCATCAAAGAGGCATATTATATGTGTAATCAAATAACTGACTTTTAGCCAACATGACACATCTTAAATAAAATAACCAAATTCAGTATCTTAGCATTTTGATCTAAAAGACTAATTGCACTTTGACAAACACTGCCAAATCTTGAATTGGGAAGTTTAAAAAGGTCAAAGTTTCTTTCATTGATGAACTGAACAGTAACAAATATCCAAACTTATATGCACACTTAAAAAATTTCATTGAAGGTGCTACATACAACTCTTCACAGATAATAGTCTACATAAAAAATCCTTCAAAGCGACCTATTTAAGTAAACCTTTTTCCCAAAGCTTTGCAAAATCAGATGATGATTGCCAGCCAAGCTACAGACAGCTGCAGAAATTGTTCTCTGAAGCACACAAATAGGAAAGTCAGATAGATGTCAAAAAATTTTGTTGATGAGCACTAACATAAGTAACTCTTCCCTGAAAATTCAACATCGTAACAAAGGATAATTTGAAAATTGGAAGTTAAAAACATGAATTCATTTTCAATCACTCTTAGACTCAAACAAACAAAAAATAATATACAAAAGGATTCAAAGCTGAAGGGACAACCTACACTAATGCCAGTCTTTCACTTATCACAAACATATAGGTCACATAATTAGGTAACTGGTTTTGAGGATTAAAAAACTCAACAAGAAACGGCGGTGGAGTATGAAGTATGCATACAAAGAACTTTGGATAGACCTAGAATGAACAAATACTGTAACTCCTTCTTACATAACCTAACGGACAGATTCTTTTTATTGAAGCAGTGTGTTGTCAGTTTTCTCTCTTCATTTGAAGGATCTGTTCATTGATGTTAGGAGAGGCTTGAAGGAAGTACTCCAACTAGCCCGATTCATATTAAGAGAGGTTTGAAGTGGGTAACTGCTGCCTCCTAATACTGAAATTATAAAAAGAAATAGAATTATTTTGTTGTTTCTCCTGAATCTGATTAATTTCAAGCCTTAAATAAACTTTTATTAAAGCTTAAATAAATGGCATCTAATATTTGTGAAAAATCAGCACCAAAATGGTATATGCCACTTACAAATTAATAGTTGGCCTTTGATTTTGGGAGAGGCTTGTTGGGGCAATACCCTGCCCCATTCTAATTACGAAATCCACAAAAGAAAGATATATAATGATGCTTTCCCAGAATCTGATTAAATTGACAACTTGTAAATATCCTTGTATTGAAAGTTTCAATAACTAGTACACAATAGTTCAAAAGCTTTTGGCACTGAAACAACAAATGCAACATTCAAATCAACAATCAGGCAAACATATCTGGAGAGATTAAAGATAAGTGTATTCTGCTCCCTTCTCGTACTGAAATTGAAAAGAGAAAAATGCTTAAGTTGTTTCTTTCACAAATTCTCATAAAATTAAAAGCTGTGACTGATCTTCTTTGAAATAAAGTTCGGCAACAGAATACCAACTGCAACAGCAAATTGACAGAAATGGCATTTCATTGCAAAGGCTGAAAATAGTATATTCAACATAAGGACATAAAAATTAGTTTCTACAATGTAAAGAACGATTGTCTGCACTAAAAGATGGCAAGCTTCCCTGCAGGAAGAAGGTGCTTTCAAGAAAATGCTAATTTTTAAGGGTTCTGCCAACAACCATTTAAGGGTTGATTTTTCTAATTAACAATTAATGTGTGAATGAAAATGCACGTGCGATGGAACAAATGATCTTCTGTGCTAATATTTGGCAAGCTACCCTACAGGAAGAAGAGGCTTTAAAGGATATTGCTACTAATTCAAAACTCCTAGATAGCGTTGATTTTTATAATAATCAAGTTAATCTCAAATCTGGTTTCTAACTCCAAAAACTATTTGTCCAAGCAAATGCCATTCCAGCCATAGTCTGAGCATGAGGAATGAATCCAACAGTTCCTTCTCACACAATTTGTGGGATGAATGGCTGCCTTGATTCCCAGTGGAGAAACCATACAGTAGTTTTCCCAGGAGTTGATTAGACATTATATTCAATTTCACAAAATAGTTTTTAGATTTTCAATTATAAATTATGATGAACAACTGTTGTGGTTACACATGTTTGGTAATTTAACAGATGAACTGTTCTCAATTATGCCAAGAAATATTCCAATATTTTATAGTCCAGGTTGATCAGGAATTGCTGATTTTGCCAATGAAGAAAATCAATTGCGTATCTAGTGGAATCACTATTATTACCTAGGCAATGCTCCTGCAAATAGGAAAAATTTTAGTGGCTAATATTTACCAATTAGCTATTTTTTTTCAGTTTTTTTTATCAGAAAATATGGCTAACTTGAAAAGCATGGATTTGTTTTAGTTTCTTAAGTAATCTGCCTCCTTAAAATTGTCTAGTTGCCCCTAACTGCAATTTTTACTAAAGGTTCCATCCACTGGCCGTTCCTTACATCCTAAAACGTAAGTGTTCTCAATTCCCTCAGGCAATCGCTGAATCTAGAGAACTGGCATTCAAATCTATTTTCACTGGAGAATTCATATTCATGTCAATAGATCATCCTTAAATATATGTATTGGAAAATGTTACTATAGAAGCATTGAAACAAATCTCTCCCCTAAATAACTTTTAATGCTGATCCCATAGGCCTTATCAGGCCTTGTGATTAATTGAACCCTAAAGAAACCATTCTGTAACAAAAGAATTGTTTCCATAAAACTGAAACAAGGCTTTTTAAAAGGGTAAAAAATTAGAAATCCATAAACCCTATCAGACAAATCCTAAACTCTGATTGCATTTACAGAAATATTTTCTCTCCCTCCAAAACAAATGAGCCGTTAAAATTTATACCTATGAAGAAAGCTAAATATTCATAAATTATACTAAGAGCATATAAAAAAAGAAAATATACACAGTTACATTTAATGTTGAAAACTTTTTAACTTTGAGGTAGCCTTCAAGCCGTGGTGGGAAAGGCAACAGTGCATTCTACTGCAAAATAAATAGGTAAATAATATTTTATTCTGATAAGTGTACAAACTTTACTTATTTTAATAAAATTTATTAATTAGTGCTTTTTTTAGTGACAGAAAATAATGAAGTGTCAAAATAAGATATAATAACAAAATAAAGTTATTATAAAAAATAAATTGAAAAATAAATAAACTATTAAAAATATATTTTTTATTTTGATAATTTATTTAATAAATCAGATATTAAATTATAATAAAAATTGTATTTATTCTTAATTAGTTTAATGAAATTTACTCATTGATATTTAACTGATGATAGAAAATAAGCTGAAGTATAAGAAAAAACTAGAGATAGTAAAATTTGTATATATTTTTTTACTTTTTTTATAAAATCTACTATTAGAATTAATTTAATTTAAATTAGAAGTTATCTATTTATCTATATCAATATAGTCATAATAAAAATATATATCTTAAAAAATAAATAGATTTTAATTTTTTTATAACTTATTTATCTTATAATATAGAAACAAAAACAAACTAAATAAAATCAATTCATGAACAAATTAATAAAATATGTATTTGAGAAAATATTCTAACAAGCATTCTAGTCAAAGAATCAAATCATTTGATTTTCTTACCAAATACAAAATAAATAAATAGATTTTCAATGAAGAAATACCTATCTATCTGCATAATATAGAGGTCAAAATAACGTAAATAAAACCAACCTAGATAAAATGAGGCAAATAAAACTAACTCAATTAAAAAAAAGGTAAACAAAATTATCTAAAGTAAATAAAATAAACAAAACCAACTTACCTAAGCAATTTTTGTAACTTGACACCTATATGCTTTAAATCATATCATAGAAAAGAAAGGGTGGTAATAATATCGAGGTCAAAATTAGGTAAATAAAACCAACCCAGATAAAATGAAGCAAATAAAACTAATTTGATTAGAAATAAGACAAACAAAATTCAATTAAAGAAACAAATCATCTAAGAAAAAAACATGGTAATAGATTTTCAATTCAAAAATATCTATCTATCTGAATAATATATTGGTCAAAATAAGGTAAATAAAGCCAACCCAGATAAAATGAGGCAAATAAAACTCACTCGATTAAAAATAAGGTAAACAAAATTATCTAAAGTAAATAAAATAAATAAAACCAACTTACCTAAGCATTTTTTGTAACTTGACACCTATACGCTTTAAAACTTTATTCGATTATGTGCAGTACAAAGTCTTAAAAAATGGGTTCCTTACCTGAAAATCTATATGTACAAAGTCCTCAAAAAGTGGATTCCTTACCCCAAAAACTATCTTATATATACTTTACAAAATGGATTATAACAAACATTTCAATTAAAGAAACAAATCATATCATAGAAAAAAAAAGGTGGTAATAATTTTCAATTAAAAAATACCTATCTATCTGCATAATATAGAGGTCAAAATAAGGTAAATAAAACCAACCCAGATAAAATGAAGCAAATAAAACTAATTTGATTAGAAATAAGACAAACAAAATTCAATTAAATAAACAAATTATATAAAAAAAAATATGGTAATAGATTTTCAATTAAAAAATACCTATCTATCTGCATAATATAGAGGTCAAAATAAGGTAAATAAAGCCAACCCAGATAAAATGAGGCAAATAAAACTCACTTGATTAAAAATAAGGTAAACAAAATTATCTAAAGTAAATAAAACCAACTTACCTAAGCAATTTTTGTAACTTGACACCTATACGCTTTAGAACTTTATTCGATTATGTACAATACAGAGTCCTAAAAAATGGGTTCCTTACCTAAAAATCTATACTGTACACAGTCCTCAAAAAGTGGATTCCATAAGATAAATAAAACCAACCCGATAAAATGAGGCGAAATAAACTAATTCGATTAAAATAAGGTAAACAAAATTATCTGAAGTAAATAAAATAAACAAAACGAACTTACCTGACCAAATTCTACAACCTGACACCAATAGAGGCAAATAAAACTCACTTGATTAAAAATAAGGTAAACAAAATTATCTAAAGTAAATAAAACCAACTTACCTAAGCAATTTTTGTAACTTGACACCTATACGCTTTAGAACTTTATTCGATTATGTACAGTACAGAGTCCTAAAAAATGGGTTCCTTACCTAAAAATCTATACTATACACAGTCCTCAAAAAGTGGATTCCATAAGATAAATAAAACCAACCCAGATAAAATGAGGCAAATAAAACTAATTTGATTAAAAATAAGACAAACAAAATTCAATTAAAGAAAAAAATCATATAAAAAACATGGTAATCGATTTTCAATTAAAAAACACCTATCTATCTGCATAATATAGAGGTCAAAATAAGGTAAATAAAACCAACACCATATACAAAAACATGGTAATAGATTTCCAATTAAAAAATACCTATCTATATCTATCTGCATAATATAGAGGTCAAAATAAGGTAAATAAAACCAACACAGATAAAATGAGGCAAATAAAGCTAAACCTATCTATATCTATTTGCATAATATAGAGGTCAAATAAGGTAAATAAAACCAACACAGATAAAATGAGGTGAATAATACTAATTCGATTAAACATAAGGTAAACAAAATTATCTGAAGTAAATAAAATAAACAAAACGAACTTACCTGACCAAATTCTGCAACCTGACACCTATACGCTTTTCGATTATGCGGCAGTACAAAGTCCTCAAAAAGTGGGTTCCTTACTCGAAAAACCCTAAAACCTTACCACATACAAAGTCCTCAAAAAGTGGATTCATTAACCCAAAAACTATCTTATATATACTTTACAAAACCGAAAATGAGTTTCTTACCGAAAAAACCCTAAAACCTTACTACATACAAAGTCCTCAAAAAGAAAATTCCTTACCCCAAAAACTATCTTATATATACTTTACAAAACCCTTTCTTTATTTAAGCTATTTTTTAGGTTTAGATCAATAAAGCCTTGCAAACACATACCCAACAAAATCCCTCTAAAATATTAACTTAAAATAAATGATAATTTTTTAAAAAATATTCAAATTATAATGAAATTTAAGAGTCTTGATTGTTTTATGTTTTATATAACTCTTTTTTTTTATGTATATTTGATTCAAAATATATTCTTACTTATTCAAAATATATTCTTTTAAGTAAGATGAAAATGAAATCTAATTTTACCTTAACTTAAAATAATGATAAAATAATTTTCTTTTAAATTATTTAATTTATAATGTATTATAAAAGCTTTGGTTATTTTATATTTTATTGTGTGATGTCTATTTGATTTAAAATATATTCTTTTAAGTGAGATAATAATTAATTGTAAGTTTATAAAAATACACAATAATTATAGGCAAATATTTTTAGTTACAATTATAATCAAATCTTGTTGAATATTTATTCGTATTGTTTTGGAAAGTTTTGTTAATATATTAATTTTAGTTTAAATCTTGTTTTGAATTTTGAGTGTTATTAATTTATAATTGTAGAGTATGGTAGTGTAATGTTGAAAGTTGTATCTTGTGTATTATTATTATTTGTTTTAGGTTCACATTGATTTAGTTATTTCTTAAAGGATAATAAGTATATATGTAGTATGACTTTTACTAAAAAATTGGCACATGGCTCAAATCATACATGTTCATAGTTTCACTTACTTTCAAGTCCAGTTATTTTCCCTCCACTTAACTCTATTATGCACCAACTTAAAATGTAAAATGTTCTACATACACCCCTTGGAGGACTAACCCTCATTTCTTTGAACATCTAGAATCTAGAGCACATTAAATGATATTTATTGCATACATCAAGGAGAGCCAAGGATTTTTCATGTCATATTAGCATCTACATTAGTATTTTAGGGCATATTGTGTGACTAGTTCTCATCTTTGTACAAAGTTGTTAAATTGGTATCCTTAGGGGTTTGACTAGAAGGAGACATAATTCTAGCCATAGCCAAACCCCTAACCATGGAACCAAGGTTTTATGTAAATTAAAAAAATCAAGGAAAGTAACTTTCAAATATAAGATTCTAAAAAAAATCATATCATAGTGTTTAATCAAATATATAGGTCAAAAATCATTTATATGCAAGGTTCATATCCATAATTTATTAATTTGATCCAAGTCATTTTCATTATTACATAATTGAACTAGTAAATTATAAGATTAACCTAGTTCATATTTCATTATTCTTCTCCCAACACATCCAAGAAGTTGTGATTCTAATTTGTGGTTATGATCAAAATACTGGACAATTATTATCAACCACTAAAATTGACTAAGTGTTTCTATTTATTTTAATTTAATATTTTTGTTACATGATTTGGAACAAATCTAAATTAGGTTAATTGAATTATATTTCCTATCATATTCCTTACACCTGATCTTATTTAATATTTTATTTTATTTCTTTATATTTTTTGGTGATCCCACATTCAAACCCCTCGTGTTATACCCTATAGTTTTGACCTTTCTATCAATAATTTTAAGAAATGATATTATTGATGATTATATCTTTATTTTATATATGATTAGGGTTTGGATCCCCATCCCTTGTGTTTCATTATTCTATATAGTTTAGCATTTGGAAGTTTCATGAAATTTCTGAAAGGAATTCCTATAACATTACAAGTGTCAAGAACTCAAACACATCTCTCATACCAAGTGAAAGGAAACTAAGCTTGCAAAGGAAAACTAAGTAATTCTAACATTAATTCCATGAGAGAAGAAATAGAATAAGTTACATATCTAAATCTAATCAACAAAGAAAATACATAAAATAATATGTATCCTAAGAAACCCTTTCAAGGAAAACAAAGTATCCAAAAACACTCAATATATTACTCAATAAAAGAAGTTATCATACATTCACAAAATTACAATACTTTATTTGGAGTACAAGGAGAGCTACAACCACTAACTCTATGGATTCAAACCACCCACAATCATGCCTCTATCACATGCTCTTCATTATTTAAACAAACCAAAACATTCCCAACCATACATCAATGTCATACCACAAAGTCACAACTACAAGCAACAAGAGAACATGTATGGTGGAAATCCGACTACATAAATTTACATGCTCCCCATGTATCTCTCTATAAAATCTAGAAGTATAGCCCTACCTTCCAACCATTTTTTATTCCTCTCTAGAACCACCAACACATACATATAATTTATATATGAATCCAAAATTGAAAAACAAGGATAGTTTCCAATATCATGTGCTAAAAAATGAGAAAAATTTCCACCAAAATTAGCATAATATGTTGAATGAATCCACCTCTTTTCAAGATGATGTTATGGATCGATCAAATATCCTTCTTTATTTTTTATTATACACCTAAGCCCCTCTACTCATTCTATTTAATCAAAGTAACATCTTTTCACACCTTACAAGTGTCAAAATCACATTTTTGACATGCATGACACTAAGTGCTACCTAGAACTTGTTAAGCATAAATTACAAAGTGGGATGCCCATTTTCATGTGGGCACATAATTAATAAAAATTATGAATATGATTATTAGGAATTTTCAAGGTGGACAACACATAATCCTAGCATTCTCTCACTTGTGATGTTGCTATGGAAAATTCCTCCTACTTGTCATTCTCACTTGTGATATTGCTATGGAAAATATCACAATTTGACATGTTGTGGAAAATACCTCCTACTTATCATTCTCACTTGTTATACCTTGCAAGAGCAAAAGGGAAATCACAAAGGTAAACTAACTATCATGGATACAAACATGTTGTAAATTCAATATGATATCATGCTTCATTAGAGCATCTAGAAGAACCACCAAGGTAGCCAACAACTTGACCAAAGCCATCTCATCCTTCATCATATCAACACATGATATAAAAAATCCTATTACAAGGTGACGACACACTAACTATTAGATAACCATTGTATCTTGTTGATGGCCAACCTTACTAATCACAAAGTAATTTTGAATCACAGAGCTTTCAATCCAAAGCACACCCTCACAAGCTTAATAGGAAGTTCAGGATTAAAACTAAAAATAATAGTCTAGAACTTTGCTCATTCACAAACAATGACAAGAACAATTGGTAGATTATATTTCCCAAACAATTGATCTCCAACCAATAGAGTTCCATTCATTCTATAGAGACATATCAACTCAACTCAACTCTATTCAAATTTTCTACTTTTCTCCCAGTCGTTCAAGACACTGACACTTCCATCACTTCTTTCCACCGTCGATCACCTCTCTACAATCATGTACCCTAATTTTTCCCTTCAAGATCAAACCCCTCTTTTAGTGTCCATTCCTCTCCAAATACTTGCCGCCTTCCAACTACCGATCCATCAATAGTTACCACACCAAATTGCTAACTATTGATGTGCCAAGAAGATTCAACAATGAAACTTTAAACACATTAAGAAGAAAATTACACTTTAAGATAAAAATAAATCTACCAAACTGAAGGAAAGAAATAAACACAAAATTGAAATGCGAGAGATGTCTTGGATCAGACTCCCTAGGTAGAAAAAATTCATGAGCTCCCTACATTAGACTCCACCACTCAACTCTATTCAAATTTTCTAATTTTCTCCCAGTCGTTCAAGACACCAACACTTCCATCACTTCTTTCCACCGTCGATCACCTCTCTACAATCATGAACCCTAATTTTTCCCTTCAGGATTGAACCCCTCTTTCAGTGTCCATTCCTCTCCAAATATTCATCGCTTCCAACTACTGATACATCACCAGTTACCACACCAAATTGCTAACTGTTGATGTGCCAAGAAGATTTGACAATTAAACTTTACAACACATTAAGAAGAAAATTACACTTTAAGATAAAACTAAATCTACCAAACTGAAGGAAAGAAATGAAAACAAAATTGAAATGAGAGTGATGCCCTGCATCAGACTCCCCAAGCAGAAAAAAATATGAGCTCCCGCTCATGAGGTCTACAACAGAATAACCCAACTAAGAGAGTTCAGATTCAATGAGCCAAGAAGAATCCTCCACTGGATGATTGCTCCACTTCACCAAATATTTGAAGTATTCATGTCTACAGGTTTTCTTCCATAGTTGTGTATCTAGAATGCATTCAATGTCTTATGGAGAAGATGAAGTACCTCAATGTTTCTCAGCATTTGAAGACTCTGCCTCTACTGTACCATCCTCAACATTTCCCTTATAAGGATACAAATCTGCTACATTAAATATAGGAAAAATTCTAAGGTCTGAAGGAAGAGATATGTCATATGCATTATATGAAAATCTTCAGAGAACTTTGCAGGGTCCAATCTTTTTAATTTTTAGCTTGTTGCACTCTCCTCTAGGATATCTTTCCTTTCAAAGGTGAGCCAATACAAGGTATCCAATCTAAAAATGTATCTCCCTCTACTTTTTATTAGCATGTTGTTTATATTTCTGATTATTTCCTTCTATATTTATTTTGACCTCTTCATGGAGATCATGGATGAGTTTAGAAAATTCTTCACCTGCTGCACTTCACCTTTCCATATTACCAAGTTCTATAAACTCATACACCCCCCTTAGATGCATACCATACACCACTTAGAATGGAATAAATCTAGTACTTCGATTCAAATAATCACTAAATGCAAACTCAGCTTGAGCCAAAGCTAGATCCCAATTACCTGGTGTTTTTCCAGCAATACATCTCAACATGTTTCCAAGACTTCGATTAACAACTTCGGTCTACACATCTATTTGGGGATGGTAAGCAGAACTAAAACTCAAATTAGTGCCCAATTTCTTCCATAGGGTCCTCCAAAAATGACCCACAAATTTAGTATCCCTATCAGCGATGCTACTTTTAGGAATCCCATGCAATCTCACTACTTCTTTGAAGAACAAATTTGCAATGTTAGTGACATCACTAGTTTTCTTACAAGGTATAAAATGCACCATTTTGGAAAACCTATCGACCACAATAAAAATTGAATCATTTCCCCTTTGTGTATGAGGAAATCCCAACACAAAGTCCATACTCACCAAATCCCAAGGCCTGGCTGGAATTGGAAGTGGCTGATATAATCTAGCATTCTGGCTTCTCCCTTTAGCATGTTGAAAAATTTTGCATCTTTCAACATATCTCCTCACATCCACTTGCATATTTGGCCAAAAATAATGAGTGCTCAACTACAAATAAGTCTTATCCTATCCAAAGTGACCATCAAGACTACCTCAATGATTTTCCTTCAATAAATTGTCTCTCATGTGTTGGCCTCCTACAATGATCTCATAATTAAGCCTTTACAGCCTTGATTCAGAGATTGGACATCTAACCTAAATAGCCATTCAATCATCATGAAGGTGCATTTAACTTGTCAACCCAGGGATATGAACTTGAAATGGGTCAGCACTATATGTGCACTAGGAACTCAAGTAGTCATTGCATTGTACAACTAAGAAACATAATACTTAAAGTAACTTGTTCAAAGGAAATAAAGAAAATGTTGAACATCAACCAAAAACTATGCTTAAGCTGAAATGCAGAGCAAGAATGAAAATTTGTGCGACAAACAGGGACTACTCTATCTGCTTCGGCTATAGGAACAGTCACAAAATGGAATTCTAGTGGTTGCAAGAACAATCAATGCTAGATTTCTAACTAAGTATCAAACAACAAGTAACACTAAAATAATGCTAAACTAAGAAGATGGATTACTCACCAAGTGGGCCCCCTTGGGTAAGTATCCTCTGAACTAACAAGAACTCGAATGCTCAAACTCAGAACTTTATTTTATTCACTGTAAATCATGCATACAAAGAGTAATGTATCTATATTACTGAAAGTGGAGAATGAGAGTGCAATGTAAAATCATGCAACCTCCTAAAGAAAGAGCATTAAATCATTGTTTATACTACAACTAAACAAGGCAGTCAACTCCATGATTGGGAGGACGCCATTTAGGAAAAACAAGGGAAAGTGGAGTGATGGCGGTTACGCATGCATGGAATCTGGTTAAACATGCAAGTCTAGACGTAGATCCAACACAATAGTAATGCCTATGCATGCTCAATCATTAAGGTCCACTACAAGGCGCTTATGTTTGGCTGTACAGAGAATCTTTGTTGTCGGGTTGCCTTAACTTGGAGCGATGGATATTATGGTGCATGCCCCATCGGGCGTTGTCTTCCTTAACTTCTTACATGATAAACTGCGGTGCTAGTATGCATAATAACCGCACATCAATAACCACTCTGCAACATTCATTAATCACATGCAAAATCAATATAGATGACCCACATATTATGCCAAATATCATTAAAGCTTGTATATATAGGATAATGTCAAATGTTAATGGTTTGAGGGAAACATTAAGCTAATACCAACACTTAAGCATTAAAGTCCATGACAACAAATAGACTATAGATTCCACCCAAAACTAGACCAAAAACTAGGCTCATCACCTAAACTTAATGTCTTACTAGTCTCTAGTAGGGGAAGAGTTGTTCTTCCGCTATCAAAGCTCTAAAATTTGCAACTGAGAGTTGTCCAACATCATTGGTTGCAATACACGAGTCAAGATCCCAATAGAATCCTCCCAATCTATCAAACCTATCCCATCTCTACCTTTCTGTAGCAACATCAAACTAGTAGAATATGAAATTTGGCATAGGCCACATGAGCATGGGTGGCTGAAAAGTCAGGGGAAGTCAATGTCATCCCTGAGTTCTCCCAATTTGAATATGTCTCAATTATTTTTAATGTTGCATCATAATTGTGGATGGAATGAGGCTCACCATTTCAACTCATCGCTAAACTATTTCATCTTTGGGATAAACATCTCCTCACGGTTTCCTCCTTTGCTACTGTTTTTACCTCATACTCAGTGTAAACTGCCTCAATCTAAGGCATAATCCTATTGCCATAACTTGGTCTGAGCAGGATTCTATGCCATTCTCTATAAATATCCCTTGGGTTGCTTGATTCAACTCTAACAGGTAGAGGGATATTAGACTCCAATTGTTTATAAGCACCATGTTGTTGTCCCCAACTAATCTCATTTTGCACCCAAGACATGAATGCCCTCAATTGAACATTCCCAACATACAACAACGTATGGTTCCAATCATGGTCTTTATGATAACATAATTATGTAAATAAAATCTACATAATAAATTCTTCATTTCAGGTGAGGCAATCCTATAAGCATTGAAAAATTCTATAGGGGTATCAATAGAAGGATTCAAACCTGAGGAAAGTCTTAACATCTTAAAAGAGAGATACTTCTCTTTTAGGATTAGAGCATAAACCCTCAGAGGATCTCTACATTCCATAATCTTTGGCACCAAAGCTACCATATCGTCTACCCTCTGCTTTAGGGTGGAAATTTTTGCATCTTTATCCTCAATCTCTTCATCCTTCTTTTGAATTTCCTCCTTCAACTTCCATTTTTCCTTTTTTCCACTCTTCCTCCTTTCTTTGTATTTCTCTCCATAAATTCAAAATAGTTGCATGTACTATAAAACTAGGAGGATTAAGGAATGGTTTCTCCTCATGGTAATACCACGGTATGGACGCCAGGCTGTTCGCTATCTCTCATCGTAAGGGTGTTGTTTCTTCTTCCTTTTGCCCTTGAACTATTGTTCTTGCAGAATCTTGTCTAGCCTGTTGTCAATGCTTAACTTCATGTCAGTAAGAAGTCCCCGATTTTCCTCCAATTCTTCTGCAATGCTAGCAAGATTGACCAATGTTATGTTTGCTACTCTCTTAAATATGTCTTCTTCTTCAACATGCTCCTACTCCATTGGAGCTTCAAGGTCGTCATGTGAGGTCTCACCAAGTTTAGGGATTTCCTACAGAGGCGTACTAGTCGCAGGCCCGAGTGGTCTTGATTTCCTGGGAGGTCTCTCATGCTTTCCTTTGGCTGCAAGATGAATAGTATCAACCTTCCTCTTCTTAGAACTTGGCACTTTTATTTCTTTAGGTTGTGTGTTAGCCTTCCCCTTTCTCATTTCTACCTGTCTCTACTATGCCCTAATTTTCATGAGGGTTTCAAGTGGAACTTCATCATCAAAATCCAAGGAAGAGCTTTCTTTTTCTGAGTGCTCTATTTTAGAAGAACTAATTTCTATGGTTTCGTTTGTTGTAGGAGGATTCATGCTAGAGCCAACACTAGAGGTTGAAGTACTAGGAATGGCTTCAGCCGTGCTTACTCTCTTGTTAGATCTACGAGATCAAGGTATAGCCCTAGGTGGCAAATGCTCAACATTGACAAACTCTTCCTGGAAATAATCTTGATCAACTTTAATAAAATCTTCCCAAGTCATTCCAGAAACATCACACAAATATTTTTCAACTAGCAATTTAATCAAGCAATGGTGGGAACCAGAATTATCCCTACCTTTTTGGGTCTCAAGCGCCATGATTGAGAGAAGATTATTGGGCACATTCATCCTCCTCCTATGCCTCATGTGATTCAAAAGCTTGAAGTGGACATAATGAAAATTTGATTGGCAACCTTCACAAGTGATGTATTTGATGACATACACATCTATCTACTTCCACGACTTAGGCATAAACATTCTTTTTGCGCCTTGCTTGTCTATGCTCAATGGGGATCGCTTATTCTGAATTAGCCCTATCAATTTATCGCCCTGTAATAGGGTAATTTTCACCATCAGCAAGTAACCCTGTAACCTCTACAATTCTTTCCTCTATTTTCACAACTTCTAACCCTTTTACTATGGCTTTTCCTTATGAAAATGTTTGGGAAAATTCAAGGGCAATTCCTTCATCAAAACCATCCAACTTCAAAAAGTAATCTATCCATCCACAATTTTGAATTTCAGCCAAGCATTGTGCATCCTGTAGTAAAATATCATGCATCGTGGGTTCATTTCGAATTAACACACCTCCCATTGTTTGCAATCAAAATTTTGTTTTGCAAGTTCTTTTCCTGCAATTCCCTTTCTAAGAATCAAATGCACTTCCCTACAATGCCTACTAAATTCTAGTGACAACGTCTACTGAACTTCCTTTCTTTCTTTTTTCCTTTTTGCTTGCAACTCAAGATTATTACAGGGCAATAATGGCAAGAAAAGGAGTAATAAAGGGAAATTATGATAGGAAGAAATGGCAGTTGCAGTTATTGTCACTTCATGCATGCAAGCCGTTCTCTTACTTGGATTTCAAATCACCTAATTTTAAAATTTCTGATGCAACCTAATACGATTTGACACATGGACAATAAAATATTTGCATCTTTTTCGTCCCCCTCCCCACAACCTAAATTTGGACATGTGTCCACACATGTGAGATAGGAGTGGCGATTGATAGGAAATGATAGAATTTGTGTGAATACCTATACTAACGTACAGTGATTAAATGAATGTACTTAAATGTTGATTAAAGATAGCAATTAATGTGCACATACTTGAATGTGTGGAAGATTTACTGCAAAGATTGCGAATAAAGTAATGCTCGCCTTATTGGAAAATGAATTGAGAAATAAATGAAGATGAGGTGGAATGAAGTGATGGAAGAGAGAGAAAGGTGGTAATGGATGGGTGGATGATGAAGAAATGGACTTCCACATCAAGGAATCCTTGGCAATGACGCCAAAAATGTTGTCCTCCTACAATTATCTCATAACTAAGTATTTACAACCTTGATTCGGAGATTGGACATATAACCTGAATAGCCATTCAATCATCATGAAGGTGCAATTAACTTGTCAACCCAGGGATGTGAACTTGAAATGGGTCATTACTATATGTGCACTAGGGACTCAAGTAGTCATTGCATTCTATAACTAAGAAACATAATACTGAAAGTAAATTGTTCAAAGGAAATAAAGAAAATGTTGAACATCAACCAACAACATGCGTAAGTTGAAATGCAGAGCAAGAATGAAAATCTATGTGACAAATAGGGACTACTCTATCTGCTTCGGCTGCAGGAATAGTCACAAAATGGAATTCTAGTGGCTACAAGAATAGTCAATGCCAAATTTATAACTAAGTATCAAACAACAAGTAACACTAAACTAATGCTAAACTAAGAAGACAGATTACTCACCAAGTGTTCCCCCTTGGATAAGTAGATCCTCTGAACTAATAAGAACTCAAATGCTCGAACTCATAACTTTGTTTTATTCACTGTAAATCATGCATACAAAGAGTAATGTATTTGTATTACTAAAATTGGAGAATGAGAGTACAATGCCAAATCATGCAACCTCTTAAAGGAGCATAAAATCATTATTTATACTACAACTAAACAAGGCAGTCAACTCCACTGGGAGGATTCCATTTAGGGAAAATAGGGGAAAGTGGAGCAATGGTAGTTATGCATGCATGGAATCTGGTAAGACATGCAATTCAAGCATAGATCCAACACAGCAGTAACACCCATGCATGCTCGATCATTAAGGTCCACTACAAGGTGGTTACGTTCAGTTGCATGGAGAATCTTTATTGTAGGTTTCCTTTGACTTGGAGTGATTTCTCAGTTGGATGTTATAGTGCATGCCCAACTAGCAGTGTATTCCTTAACTTGGCATATTAAATCTGCAAGCCAAGGTTATTAGGCATAATAACTACACATCAACAACCACTCTAAGAAACATTCATTAATCACATGCAAAATCAATATAGATGACCCACATATTATGCCAAATATCATTAAAGCCTATAGAGATAGGATAATGTCAAATGTCAATAGTTTGAGGGAAACATTAAGCCAATACTAACACTTAAGCATTAAATTCCATGACATCTATGAGCAAATAGACTATAGATTCCACCCAAAACTAGACCAAAAACTAGACTCATCATCATGAACCCTTTAGGAATGCATAATTTATTCCCTTTGAATAGTAGACCTTCTTGGATCATATAATCCACCCATGGCTCTCTATTCCTACAAATAGGATCGTTGCAAGCTTCAAATGCTTCCTTAAAATTTGCATCCTCTACATACAACTCTTTCAAACTTTCAAAGCCCATACTGCTAGTTTGCGTAGACATGTAAAATGTACTAATTGATGATGGACATCTGATCCTGATCACTAACACCATTTCATCCTAAATCATCCCTCAGTCTAACTGTTTAATCAGATATCTTTATTTGAATAAATTCATTAATTTTCCTCTCTTAATTAAATAAATCATGTATTTAATTAAGTCTCTCTCTTTTGTTAATTAAATCAATCAATCTGATCTAATTATCCCTATTTAATTAAATAATTAATTTTATTTAATCAAGTCTCTAAGGTTTATCTATTAAATTAAGTAAATTAAAACCTTATTTAATTTAATCTACCTTCATCCCCTTAGTTAAATAAATCAAAACCCTTTATTTAATTAAATCTTTAAATCATATTCTTCTCATATTTGATTTAAATCAATCCATAAATTTAAGTCAAATAGGTCACATCATTTAATCCTTTATTAAATTAATTAACCTTGATTAATTTAATCTCTTCCCATGTCCCATCCTCCATCTTTTGCCACTTGCACATGAAAATAGAGTTTTTTGATTTATTAAATCTCTATTTGTACTTCAACATATATAAAGGAGGAATATTCTTCAAGTTTGAAATTCAAATTTAAGTGGACTTTTCCTTCCAACAAGGCATTCACCTCTTACAATTCCCTTTTACTGGATCCAAGTGGGCCATTACTCCATTTTGACTCTCTCCTCCACCTTTACACACATACAATACAATTTCAAAAACTAAATATTGGCATTTATTGGGTACATCTATCAAACTTGTACATCCTTGGCTCCATTCACATTTGGACAAATTGAACCTTGCTATTGGATGAAATATAGTCCCACATTGCTCTTGGGCATTGTTTCAACTTGATATCTATAAATAAGAGGCTTCATTCTCATTTGATCATCCACAACTTGAGTAAACTTACTATACTCAAATCTTTAGCAATCTTCATCCATACTTTTAAGTTCATAGCTAGGTTATGTAGGTTTTTATCTTGGATCATTCATCACTCTTCATCAAAGTGGATCAATTTTCATCACCAAATCACCATTGCATCATTGTAGTTGGGAAAGGGCCAATTTTCACATCAAATTGGCACCAATTCCCTCAAGAGATTAAGAGTTTGCTTTGCTTTAGAATAGGATTTGATATGTTTTAAGTTTTATTGTGTTCTTCATTTCATTTCCTCTCTCTTTTACAATTTAAATGAATTTCTTGAGGAATCATGTTACTAACCCTGCATTTGATTTAACATATTGATTGTTTCTTGTGTTTGTGCAGGTTTGGCTCCATGGTTCACATGTTGGCGCTAGAAGGAGGCCCCAATCCCATTTTCTAATCATGTTTTTGTCAAAAAAATTGTGGTTTTCTTTGTCTATAGGAAAATTCTGCCACTGGAAGCTGAGCGTTGTTGTTCACCACTGCTGGTTCTCCAGCATCTCTCTATAGAACCGCTGAAAACTCCAAACTGTGACGCCTCTAACTTCCCACCCAGAATTTTGAATTCTAAACTGCGCCGCTGAACCTGTCTGACTTGCGAGAATCTTTCAAAATTCTAAACTACACTGCTGACCAAAAGGGCGACGCATTCATGCTCACTGGTTTGGTTGTAGAGCGATGCTGACTAGCAAGCGGTGCTATACAACACTACTGGTGAATTCAAACTACGACGCCTTCGTGGATTGCACCACTGGAGGGGAGTATAAAGTGAAATTTTATTTGAAGCACGTGTTTTTTTTCAAATTATGGTTCTTTTGTCTATTTTCTACTTTTTCACTTCTATTTCTACATAATCTAATTGAATTTCTTATAGGTTGGATCGATCAAAGATAAAAAGGGAAGGGAAGCATGATGATGTCATTTCACAAAAACAAGTGTTTTTAAATACTCTAGTGTTTGTTTAACACTCTTAGAGGATTCACTATTCCTCTTAAGGAAAAATTTATTATCTCTTTATGCTTAGGACTTACTAATTTCATTTTGGGCTTTAAAAAGAACCTTTTAAATTCTTGTTACAAAAAGGCTTAAAAAGAACATTAGGACTCAAATTTACTAGAGTTTGTTTTGGGTTTAATAATCAAACAAGGCAAATTGTCACACTTACTTTGGTGCTTTAAAACGAATGCACTTTTGCTTTGTGGACTTAAAATGAACAAGTGTTTTCATTATTTTGTAATTAAATACACAAAGTAATATCATCAAAAGATGTATGCGCTTCTCTTGTGCCTCACGATGATCTTGAGAATCAAAAGGATTTTGGTGACATTAAGTTGCGTAAATAATTGTCTATACACACTTTAATTTGGGTTTAAAATTGAACAACAAATTGTACAAGTGTGAGTAAATCTATTGCATGTGTTCTCCCTTTGTTTCTAAATGAAGGTGGATCGAACTATGAATACATTTACTCACTTTTGTCTATCTTAGAGGGCCTTCCTTGGGGAAAAAGTACTCACCCAAGGGAACGACTCAACCAGTAACACT
>VDFB02171735.1:0-21967 GCA_007258455.2 Sequoia sempervirens
AAATTTGTGAGATCCAAAAACTAGAATTTGTATTATAACTCCTAGAGATCCGAAACCACTCTCAAACATCCTGAAACTATATACATGAAATATAACTTAAAGTATAAGAAAGTAAACATCCATATGTAAATTTAAACTTATATTTAAATGTTTATTTCATGTATATAGTTTTCCTGAAAGGTAACAAGAAGAAAGAGAAAAAATGAGAAGAAAAAAAGAGAAGAAAAATAAATTCAATGTAGACCGAAACGTGAGTGTGTAATAACGCGCTCACGTTTTGTCAATGCATTCAAATAATGTGAGCGCGTTATAACGTGTTTGCATTATATCTTGCTTTGGGAATCCCCAATCCTTGGGCTTGGTATTTTCCTTGGAATACCAACCCAAAGGCTTGGAGGGCCTTCCCAATGACCAAAGACGTGTTTTTGAAAATTCTACAATATTTCACATAATCGAGTTTGTTACTCTCTAAATTTTCAAAAAACATGCAATTTTCCTCCCTCAAAATTAAAATGGCCTTCACTTCATGCCTTTAATTCATTTGTAGTCGTGGTCCTCACAAAGTTTTTTAACCTTTGTCACGTAACCTTGGGATTTCATAACCTATTCATGAGGTTCAAAATTTGTAGAATGATCCGATGACCCGATCCTTCTTTCTCCCCATCCTTTCCAAAGTGATTGGTGTGTCAAAAGTTCTCAAAATCTTAGAACCCGTGACATGCAATTTTGTGTTTTGGATTTTTCGCGATGCTGTGACTTTTCAGGCAATCTCCTTGGTTTTCAAACACTGCCAACCCATTTAATTACTTATACGATGTATCGTGTGGCTGTCTTTTCGAGAGTTATGAAATTTGGACTTAATCTTAACACACACTCCTTGACCAATGGTGTATTAATTAGACCTCCTAAATGGAAAGTGTAATGAAAGATTGCTAAGGTGGCGACATGATATTGAAAGATTAAAGGTCATCATTACCTACTGGCATAATTTATTGAGCTTGTTTACAGAGAAGGTGGTAGTACTGGTGAATCCTGTTTTCTTATCAACCAAGGTAAATTCAAAATGGGGCTTCCTCTGACTAATGAAACATGGGATGATGAACCTATGCCTATCTTGCAACCTGACTTGAACTAGCTCAAGGAAGAGAAAATTGATATTATTTCCCAATTGCGCACACTTTCCTCGAAGGAGAAGACCAACTACACCCAATGTCACAAGGTAATCTTCATCCTAGAGGAAGAGGTTGAATGCACCAAGCTGCACAACCTTTTAATGGAGATACGAATGGATATGCATAACGCCCGACCACCTGCAACAGTTTAATTTTCTTGTCATGCATGACATCTTTTGTAATTAGTGGTGATAACCCAATTTTGTCGTAATGTAACTATCTCCGTTCAAAGTCATTTTCTTGAGGACGGTTACTCTAAAGACTGTTATAAAAAGTTACATTTTTGGCTTAGAAGATTATAAAAGAATATGAGCTATTCTAGGGAAAAGAGGGAGGGGGATGCTAGGTTATCTTTTAATGCAGTTTCATTGTATAGGGATATGAATCTATGAACTCATGTTTTGGCATTAAGGAAATAAAGAAGATATTTTTGAACCTTTGAATTTCTTAATGTTTTCTTTAGATGTCAATGAATTGTGTTTCCTTGTGGTTATTCTTCAATGTCATTCTGTTATAATGGACTGTATGTGCATTTAATTCTAAAACTTTGGGTTTGGATAAATTGGTTCTTGAAAGGAATATGTTGTGTTTCTTTTCCCAAATATTGTTTGTGGGTGTTAGGTAAATGGACTTAGTGTCATTTTTCTGCATTCACTTAATTCTAAATTTAATCCTTCACATCTATTTCATGGCTATGGGTAGATGATAGATTTTCCTTTTTTGCTTTCAGGTTAAAAGCATACCCTGTCATTCCATTCATTGCATATTTTAAGAGGGAGTTGTACCTCTCAATTCAGAGGAAAGTTGTCAATTTAATGGCAACTTCTCCAACTGTCAGCACTATTTGTCCTTCCCTCTAGGCATGCTGGGTCATTTTATGTATTTTCTTTGAAGGACAAATCTATATACTAACAGGGTTCATGCTCACCATTAGGATTGCACGTGTTTCAA
This sequence comes from Sequoia sempervirens, assembly GCA_007258455.2. NCBI lineage: Eukaryota > Viridiplantae > Streptophyta > Pinopsida > Cupressales > Cupressaceae > Sequoia > Sequoia sempervirens. Next base: position 2,124 of record VDFB02171735.1, read on the forward strand.
TGTCAAACAAATCAAACACCTGGGTAATGTTAGGCTCTCTCTTAGCTATCCAACGATGTAATTTTTTTCACTTTTTGACAATGTTAAGCCTTTGATCTATAATTTCTTTTGTGTGTGTCTCTTTTTTGGCAAAAAGTAGTGTTTGGTATTTTTTTCGTTATAAATTAACCAATCATCGAAATTTCAAATAAATTAAATTTTTAGAAACTAGAAGCCATTCTACAAATATTAAAAAAATTAATTAGTTTCCAAAATTTGTAGGGGTAGCACAACCAAACTTCTATTTTTTCAGGAAGTGTCCACTCTGAAAATTAGTAAAAAATCAAATATTCATTAAAAAATTATTAGAAAAATCATGCATCAACTACATAATATTAGCTAATTTCTCATCAAAGCGATTTTAAAAATACTAAAAAAAATTCACCGTGCTACGTTCCCACAAAAGTTGCTATGCTATGTTTTTCTAACAAAAACAACACCAATTTCTGTGGGCCCCTCTTTTGAACCCCTTAATCTCAACCATTTTCAAAATAAATTAGTATTTTAGAAAGTAGACTCAGAGCACTACGATCATTTTTTATGTTGCATCTCAAAATTTTGAGTGTAACTATCCTCAATTTTATGTCCAAGGTCAATATTTCCTAATTTCAGAAGAAAAAAAGTGGCCACTTAAGCCCCCTTTTTGCCCCCCGATCTTTTTGCACTTACCTGTGTGTCTAGTTATTCTATTTATTTTGATTTCCATGAACATTGTGTGGATGGAAAATATCATGAAGTTTCATTTAAATTTGGTAGTACACTAGATCTAATATTTGGTCTTATGGATGTATCTTTGATTGGAAAATCTTGCTACTATGTTTCCTTTAGTGATGATTATTCTAGATATACATGGCCTACTTTCTAAGGGATAATTATGTTATATTTTATATATTTAAATAGTTTAAAATATATTTTGAGAAATATATAGCAACATAAAGGTTTTAAAAATGGATAATGGTGGTAAGTTTTTCTCTAATGATTATGATGGGTTTTTTTTGTTCGGTAAATTGATGCTAAGGGGAAACACCCTACACTTTTTATTGGAGCTATGAACTAGTGAGGCCACATACAGGGGACCTCATCCCCGATATCTCCATAACCACCACTGTCACCACCACCTTAACCACTATTGTCGTCACCATATCCACTACCACCACCACCATATTCACTGTCCACCATATCCATCGTCATTGTAGCCTTTGTTGACCCCTTGACCGCTTTCTCCCTACGGAAATCCCACTATCCACTGTGGGATTTGAACCTTAGATGGCCCAACTGCTGCCCTTGCAACTTAACCATTGCACTGCGGGGTCAACCCCATGATTATGATGGTTATTATATGCATGCAAGGATTGTAAAATAGAAAACAACTCCATATACTCCACAAAAAAGTAGAGTGGTATAAAGCATGAATATGAATTTAATGGATGGATCTTGAAGCAAGATTGAGCAACAGTTATGGATTGAAGTAGTTCACACTACTTGTTACTTGGTTAACAAGTCTCCCAATTCTCCTCTTGTTTACAAAACACTTCATGAGGTATGGATAGGTAAAAAACCATTGATTTTTCATTTTAGAGTTTTTTAAATGAGGCACATGTTCATGTTCCTAAGGAAAAACATTCCAAGCTTGATTTTACTAACAAGTGTCTTGTTGTGGGTTATAGTGAGAATATTAAGGGTTATAAGCTTTGAGATCCCAGAGCAATGAAAGTGTCATATTCTAAGAATGTTATTTTTAAAGGACTGGGTAATTGTAAAATGATAAACATCATGTGAATCTTGAAAAATAGTGTATTTTAATATTAATATTGATAAAAATGAAGGTGGAAACACAAGATAGTAACAAGATGGACAAAATGAGGAAGGAAAAGGTTCAAATTCAAGTTCTAACAAGGAACAATATGGTCCTCTTCCTACACCTCTCAAAATACCCACAACATAATGTAATTTAGTTGAATTGTATAGCCCTTCTAATAACAATTGTGTATTTTCTTTGTCATTAATTGACAACAAACCTATATATGTGAAGTAATTTTTATCTTCATATGAGCATGATTCTTGGTTAGAGGCCATGAAAGATGTAATAAAGGATTTAGAAGAATGTGACACATGATATCTATTTGAGATACCTAAGCGGAAGAAAGCCATTGGAGGTGTTGGAGTTGATTCCTCAACCCTATAGCTCCCTAGGATCACTTGCTATAAAAAGAGAGAAAAAATAAAACTATAGAGGCCAAGAGATATTGATATAGAAAATCATGAATCTTTATAAATGTGTAAATCTCATTCAATGAATGATACAATTATGAATCATTTTATAAAGGAAAAAGAAAAAAGAAAAAAATCCCTAGATGAAACCCTAGGTGGGGATAAAATCAATCATGGCATGTGTCCCAATCCTATTGATTGAGAAAAAAATACACATGGCCTAAGTAATATTAAGGTGCTACTATGAAAAGGGACCTAAATAATTAAATAATTAACTAGGAAAATAACCTCTTACTTTAACACCCCCCTTAAGTTCAACTTAGGAAGAATCTAAAACCTCTAAATGATTAATGCATAAAAATCAAAGGGCGGGTCTCAACAATTGGGCCTCATAAGGTATCCATGTACAAATAAAAATATCTCATAACAAGAGAAAAAAGGAGAAAACCTTATGGGAAAAAATATCTTCAAAAGAGAGAAATACATATGGAGGAAAAAGAAGCCTCCAAAATAATGTCCCAAAAGGAATAGGAACAAAAAGAGAATTGTTGAAGCACAAAGAAGCTACAAACAACTTTTGAAAGATGATTGTTATAGTGTTGAAACTAAAGAATCCCCTCTAAAATCAAGATGATGATAAGGACCAAGATTTTTTTTTGTATGAATGGCCCCAATGACATTACTCAAACAATGATCAAATGATAAAAAAGATAATAATATAATAGTCAAAGATACATATGGCACATCAATTTGCATGATTGGCCCCAACAACACTACTCAACCAATACAAATAATATTGTAAGTCAAAAATACAAGTGCCAATAGTCCAAAGAAACTAACCAATTGAGGATGGAAGGTCACCTCCACAAAATAGGAATGTAAGAGTGTCTATATACTATGTGTTTCATCTCATTGAAATGCATGGGTAACTAATAGTTGCATCTACCTAGTACATATGAACATAAAATAGATACATAACTCACTTTAAATCAAAACCAAGGAAGCATTAACACCAACATGATGAAACCCCCCATAAGGATTACAAGGGAGAGGGATGAGAGGTCCAAAAAAATTGTGTCACAATATAGTACATAAAGGAGAATAAACATCATTGAAACATTCATAAGAGAGTACGTGCAATTAAAAAAGGGTGCACAAAACAAGGCACACTCACACAAAGGTAGACAAGTTATGATTGTAAATAAAAAAGTGCATACAATAAACCCCCTATGGAAATTTATAATGTAGTGTGAGTTCAAAATAAGTCACAACATGATGTGTGAAATCTTCAAAAGCATGTACAATGGTGGTACTTTATCTCAACATGTCTATATAAAAAAGTGTATTTAACAGATGTTAAAATGTTTAGAAAGAACTAACTACTAAAAATACATATATAAAATCAAATGATCTTACATCACACAAATTTTTTTTCTAAGTGTCAAAATGTCCAATTAATCAACATAAATGAAATAATAATAAATTGAATAAAAGATAATTCGAAAAAAAATGGAAAAAATGCATGGATAGTTGTGAAGAGATAAAATATCTTTCCAAAACCATAAGAATCGCCAAAAATAGAGGTACAGGCAAAAGGTTATGAGGTTAGAAGCCAAAAAATACATCAACTTTGATAGGAAATAAAATGTACCAAAACAAATCTAACAAAAATACTTGTTCCAATAGAAAGTGCTCAAAACTAGCTTTTTGATAATATCTCGTTTGCCAAATTTTGACATCATATGCCCAATTTATGCCAGAAAGAAAGAAAATAGCTTGTTTAGGGAAAATTAGGGCTTGGGGATAGGGTTGGTTCACCCATATTTCCAATGTCACCATGAAGTCATGCTAACATAAGAAAAATGGTTAAGGTATAAAATATTTCATGCATATTATCTACATGGATATTTACACATGGAATTAAGCCTACTTAAGTATCCTAATTAGTGAGAGTTAGTTGGCCACCTACTGTGAGTCTTAAGGAAGTTAATTCACCACCAATCCTAGTTAGTGGGAGTCGACTACCTAGTCTTTTTCACTATTCCTGGTGATGGTTTCTTCCTCTCTCCTACATGTACACTCATTTTGCGAGTTAATGATATTGATGATGTAGCAATTTTTGTGTGCAATCTATTTTCTTGCATTCTATGCTTTTTAATTCATCTCATTGGTAGTTGGCTCACATGGCTCACTTTGGTATTGCAATTCGATCCAAAATATCTTGGAAAATTATCACATGACATCAAAGACAATTTGGGTTTTTATTATTTTATTTGGTATTATTTGTTGATTTTTTCTTTTTTCAAAAAATAATAGTTGCATGCATTTTTTGGTTGTTATGTGTTTGGTGTTTTAGAAAGCATTGTACAGAGGCACAATGTTGAGGCCAATTTAAGACTATTCAAGGACAATATAATTATGATTGGAGGCATTATGTATGGAAGTTGATTGAACTTGCAAAGGCATGTCCAAACTAGAGTTGTTCAAAGAAGGCAAACCAATCCCAACAAAGTCATCAATTCACTATTTCATGCATAAACTATGCATTCGAGGGTGTGGGGTTTGACATTGGAGGTTGCAATTTGTTGTTAATCTATCCATAGGGTGTGGTGTTTGTTGTTAAATGGAGCAATCCATGCATAAAACTAGGCCTTTGATACACTCTCAATATAGTATTTTGCATTATGAATAAAATTTATTGTTTAAAAGGCACGATTTGTTATTCAAAGGGAATGATTTGTAATAAGACAAGTTACAAGTTTTCAAATTATTTACATATTGTTACCTTATAATTTTTCCCTTCTCCATGAAAATTCATCCACCAACTTATAAAAAACTTAGTCCTAATTAGGTGGCATTTTATATAGTCATTTGAACCCGAGCGGTATTTTATATACTTCAATAAACCTCTTGTCTTGCTATTTGAGCTTGTTTTCTATTAAGTTTTTACGTTCTCTAATTCGGGCGATGTCTTGGGTAGTTTTTCAAACTTTCCTTTCCTACCTATGTGATAATTGTTATTTAATTAACATCTTGACATGTTATTCAAACTAAAGCACACTTTTGTGTAGTTTGTTGAACTCTCCACTTTGCTACTTATAGATGTTTACTTTCAATTTTGAAAGACCGTTATATTGAAAATGGTGAAGTGACAACTACCATGTGTCATGGAGCAATTAAAGATATTAAATTCTCATCTACTCCCATCTTTTTCCGTGAAGTTTTAAGAAAGTTTGAAGTGCTAGACAAACATTCTCATTGTGACAAAGTTCTTCGAGGATGAGCCGAATGAGACACAGAATTCCAGTTGCAAGATTCACCATTGAGGTATTTATGGTTTTCACTCATTTTAGCTTGCTTTCTTGAATATTTTTGTCTACATTTCAAAAGGTTGTCTATTGTTTGAGCTATAAATTCTCATTCATGACAAGGGTTAAGTATGCGGGTTATGAATATGTGTCTGGGCTAACTTATAAGGGACCAGAAATTGGAGATACCTGTCTGGGGCCTACAAGTTTGGATGAAATAAGAAGTAAATTCAATAAACCAAATCTGTCACCCATCACTGAACAAGGGATTGATAGTGGGTTAGTCGAAGCTACCACATTTCCTTTAGTAGTGCAATGCCCCAAAATCATCTTAGAGTGCATTAGGCACTATAATTTGCAAACATGGAAGGTTAGGACAAAAGATAATCGACTAGTTCTAAAAGTCCAGAGGTCCACCTTCATGTCCTACTTGAGAATCCCAGAAAAGGATGAGTATTCACCTATGAATATGACAAATTCTCAAATTGAATTTTCTACAAAGAAAAAGGTCTACAGGAATGAAATAGTGAAAAATTGGTTGGCCAAGCCTAAGAGGGGTAAGTCTCAATTGCCTCAGAATTTGCACATAATGCATTTTATGGAAGAAGTGGCTGACATTGTAGTGTTACTACATAGGTTAAGGGGAAATGAAGACGTTCACGGATTTGCAGAATGGATGGAAATTATGTTATATGGAGAGCAATTCTCGGATTGGGTAGAAATTATCCATGATCACCCGCATGAGTTGATGACATTCTTTACCCTTAATGGGTTCTTCTACATGTCCTCATACTTGATATATGCCATCACCAACACTAGACCTTGGCCTAGATTAAGACCAAGTGATTTACCTCTAGAGAAAGTAACCATTTATGATTATTTTGATAAGCTACAACTTCATAAGAGCTTTCAATATTTCAGGAGAGTGACTGATACTTTCAATATGAGAATGGTCAAGGAGCTATAGGGATGTCCTACAATGTGGATATCACTTGGAGCAATACAGTTTGTGGACTTCTATGGTAGTCATTTCATTCAATTTCAGAGATTCTCGTACATAAGGGTTGGTGGATATGCTAGATTTCTGATCAAATTGCCTAAATACCTTAAGGATAAGTGGGTGATCATAAAAGTAAGTGGACAGTTGGCTGATGTAAATAGGTTGTGCCAAAGCAGGAAAAGATTGATAGTTTTCTTTCCTTTTGGTTTTGGTTCTTACAATTTTCAATCAATGTCTGATGCCCTAAATATTGAAAAGGAACTATCAAAGTATAATATTATTTCATATGAGGAGCGAGTTCCTTTTGATTCAAAATATTATATTAAGAATAATATGAAATTAAGCCCTAATTTATTTTATCAGCCTAGCCTTGAATATTTTTGGGTTGACTGTTTTGATGAATATGAAGTCATGAAAAGGAGTTGGATGAGGTTGTCAGTGGAACAGATAATCATTTATGGTTTGCAATGGGATCTACAGGGCATTATGGAAAATGGGTCTAACATGGTAGACCCAGTCTATACTGAATTAATAGAAAACTGACCTATCCCTGCCATGGACTGGAACGGTAGAGAGAAAGAGACTATTGAGGCAAGGACTATCGATTTGTCTTGACTAGAACACGAGAGTGGGTGACCAAGAAAAGAATAGAACAATCCCATCCTCACACCAGGTCTAAAGAGTCACGACCTACTGAGGGAACTTCTCAAGCTTCTGCAAGCTGGAAATCAACTAGTGATATTTCCCAGTCATTACCATCAGGGGCTCAAGGAGATGGTGGTGAGGATCCACTAGACAAAAATGCAGTTTCACAAAATTGTAGGGAAGAAATATTTAACCTACCTATTCTAGAAAAGAGAATGAAGGAGATGAGGAAGAGGAGGGTTTGGAAACCCTAAATATCAACTCCTCTCCCTCTCAGGATGAATCACTTGTCATAGAAGTAGGTACATCTCAGAAGCCACAAGTAGTTGCATCTGTAGAGGACACCCCTCTAGTTACTAGGACATTATTTGAATCTCCAGGTTTTAAGGCAACCAAGGTCTTGGTGACTCTAGCCTGGTTGGAGGACTCTTTGTCAAGAAAAAGAAAGGCTATATAGCCTAGTTTACCTAAGCATGATATGGTAGGCCAATTATTACGAAGAGCTTCAACCCCAAAATTGAAAAAGGTAAATACTACTGCTAGGTTGATAGATTATACAGAGTTAGGAAGCCTCCAAATAGAGATTGCACACCCTTCAATGCAAAAGGATGTTACTTAGGTGAAAGAAAGTGATTTTGAGGTGAACATAGTAGACCTTGGCCCTCCTACCAGAGATGGAGATGTTCATATTTTTCAAGTTTATGTGGCCAAAATGGTTGAAAGATCAAAAAATGATAAAGAAAGTAAGAATGAATTAAAATCCCAGGTTTGAGACTTGAGTGAATGTCTAAGGTCCATCTTTGAGATTTTTCCTCAACCACTCTCTCAAGTTGATTCCTCTATAGAATCTTTAACTGTGGTTGGAAAAGAGGCCATGATTAAAATTAAAAGTTTCCAAATCCTAAGTAAGGTTGTAGATGATTGGAGTGAGCCTCTAATTAAAAAGGGAAGTTTTGTCATTTTTGAATCCATAAAATGCTTCCAAGAAACAAACACCTTGAAGACCACCCTGGGAGAGGAGATCGTTGCGATTGAAAAAGAAGAGAAGTCATGGAACAATTACCAAACTAAATTGAAGTTGATGTTAAGCTGGGATATGGAAAAGCTGGCTACATAGCAGGTTATACCTAATGCTTCAGACACCCGTTATTTGGCATTCAACAAAGGGGTGGAGTGGAAGTTGCAGATTGCTAAATAGAGTTTACAGAAGCTTAAGGAAATCATTGATGAGTGTACTACTATCTCAGAAGAAGCAGTAGGCACCTTGGTGGCTCTTGGGTTACTTCAGGATAAAGGTGAGATTAGGAATGACATAGACATCAAGGGTCAGTAGATGTTTCCAGAAAATGGTTAATGAAATGCTTGATTCACCTTCTCTCAATGCTGAGCACCTGTAGAAGCTTAGTGAATTACATTTGGTCACATCCCAAGCAATCGATCTCATGAAGGTTTGTGAACGTCGTGTGGAGACAACCAAGGACAATCATCTGACATGGAAGGTGAGGATGAAAAATGTGGCTATTCCTCAGCATAAAGAATTGTTACACATCATTAAATCTTTCCAAACCTAGCGAAAGAAACCCTTGGTGACTCCAAAAGCTAGAAACAAAGCGACACCATCATGATGGCTTAGCTTCCTTTCTTTTATTTTTCTTTTCATTTTGATCAGCTATGGACAAGAGAAAGAGGCAATTACTCATCTGCCTATTTAATTGTATCTATTTTCATATGCTCTTTCTCTAGACACTTTGAAACTGCTCAATACAATATTTTTGCTATAAATGAAATTACCATTTGTCTTTGTGCATTCAATTTGTGAAGTTAATATAGGTTCTTGAATCTTTGTGTTTGAGAAAATTTTAATGCAATATCTTATCTTTGTGTAAGTGATGCAGTTTTCTTCATAATTATTTTCATTTCTCAAATGGTATTGGTTGTATGTTTTTATTCCTGAAAATTTTAGTTAAATTTGGTCTTTGTCCCAATTTTTCTTACTTTCTGGATCTTTCACCTGATATTTAGGAATTTTCCTAATATTGGGTATGCCTTTATTACTTTCTGGTTAAAAGCATACATGATATTTAATTTTAAGCATTTTAATTCATTGAAAATCTTGTGAGGGAGTTGTACCTCAATAAAATTCAAAGGATATTTATCTTTGTTTAAAGATTAATATTTGGAGTTGTTTGGTTAATTTTGGCACCTTTCAGGCGTGGAATTGTGATATCTCAAGGTGCCCAATCTATTAGCCAGCACATATCAATGGCATAACTATTCACCAAAGGCTTTACAATAGTCACATCAACATTTACCCTCAAGCTACATCAACAAGGGAAGGGGGAGAGAGGCATAACAAAATTAGCCCTTGGTCATATGAGGGATAAAGCCTTGGGCTAGCTACTAGTGAGGGATTAACTTCAATGCCCTCTTCAATATCTATTTAAAATGATTTTTTTAAAATTCTGTGAGTGCAATGTAATTAAGCAACATAGGGTAAAATAGAAATTGTTGTAACTTTTGATTGGAAACTCAAAATTGAGTGATGATTTTTCAAAAGTGAATGATTTTATGATCGATCCTTTGTAAATATCATCACACTTACATTATAAAGTGTCTTTTTACATTCCATTGGACATGTCTATGCACTAAACATATAAAGTGCTAAAATCTAGGGTGGATTTCACTATTGAATCAAGAGGGGTAGTGTTTTGTGTTGTGTCTTGTGCACTCCCACATTTCCTTTCTACAATAAATTTAATTTCAAGCATGAATACAAATCAAATTGGACCATGCCTTTAACATCCTTTAATTATCATGATTGGAAATTAAAAGTATAATTTGTGTGGAAGAAAATAGGGTTGTATATGGTAAGAATGGGCATTAAGAAAGAATCTACTATTGAGAAAGATAAATAAAAGTGGTTTTATAAATGCGATCAAGCATTTGGATTCCTATGTATAAATGTGTCTCCTAAACTCCTCGTTTATGTTGAAGCCTTAAATACGACCAATGAAGTTTGTCTTGCATTAGAAAAAGTCTTTGGGAAGATAGATTACATGAAGGAACATGCATTAAGAATGAGCTAATAAGTTTGATCCCTAGTTCCTTTCACACCCTAGAGGACTTCTTAATTCAATTTAAATCAATTAGGTTGTAGTTGAATAAATATGGAATAGAGAAATAGGAGGATCAACTTATTCTTTCTATACTCTCCAAATTATTTCATGATTATTCTATGTTTTTATCTACCTTATACTCCACCAAAAGGGCTCTTAGAACCATGTGGAAAATGCCTTCTCTAGATAATTCATTGTTGACTTGACTAGGGAGCATAATAAGTTAATATAAATGGGAACATTGAAGTCAAAAAAACCTCAAAGAATGAATAGTAAGTAATGCATGAGCATTACCTCTTATTTCTGGTGCCTTTTCTTCTTGCTTCTTCTTGGCACTTTCTAGAATAAAGTTACCAAGGTTATTCTATTGAAGTGTTTGCACCATGAGGTCTATGGTCTTCTTCATGCATGATGATTCTGGATGGTAACCACAGTTGCAATAGTTGCACTTTGAATTCTCATTTTTGTCCTTCTTTTCCTTCGACCTGGAAGATTCATTAAGAATGGGAAACAACATGCTTAAAAAAACAAAAGGAAGAAACAAAATACTTAGAAGGACAAAGAGACTAAGAAAGATTAGAAATCTGAATCCTCCAAAACTAGCATTAAAACTTCTTCAAACCAAGTGAAACCTAAGAAAGAAAAAGTTGTTTTACTATTGCAAGAAACTTAGGCATGATGAGCAAAAATGTATGAAGATGTTGATAGACTACCTCTCACATATTATTGAGAAACATAACATATGGGTACATGAATCTATCAAATAATCTTCATCAACACAAGAGTCTACTAAGGAAAAAAAAAAATTAAAGTAAGGGCAAGGCTCTATTTGCCAGTACATCAGGTCATCATTAACTTCATCTTAAATCATTGACTTAGGTTTCTCACACCACATTGGTTATTCATAGGTTGAGTTTTCTTCCTTAGATCCCTATAGCATGAATTCTATCACTTTTGGTGATGACACTCCAAAAAAAATTGTAGAGAGAGATTTTATTGAAGTTGAAGGTGAAACATTCAAAAATGTTCTAATTGTACCTAATCTTTCAACTAATCTCCTATCAGTGTATTGGGTTACCCACATAGGGAAGGACATGATAATTCATTTTTATCTATACTTGGTTGAGATTAAAGAGTCACACAACAGTGGGTGACACTATTTACCAAAGGATTTATAACATTGACATCATCATCATCAACTACATCTTGGATCATTGAATCAGGTGCTTCATACCATATTGGTTCTCCACAAGTTGAGTTTTCTTCCTTAGAATCTTGTAGTATGGATTTTATCACTTTGAGTGCTAGCAAAATTTGTAAGGAGAGGGTATGTTGAAGTTGAAGGTGGAACATTGGAAAATGTTACAAATATACCTTCTCTTTCAACTAATCTCATATTAGTGTATTAGACTACCCACATAGAGATGGGCATAGAAGTTCACTTTACTCCAGACTTAATTGAGATTAGAGAGTTTCATAACAAAAACATGTTCTTTAGGAAGGGAAGATCACTAAGCTAGGTTATACACCTCTTACTTTGCACATGATGTTTCTCCTATAACATCACTTACTCATTCAAATGGAGTTAGAAAATTATGGCATGAGCAATTTGGACATCATAATTATTGCTACCTTGAGTAGCTAAGACAACATGATATAGTCACAAGGTTTCCTAGAATTAAATTCTCTAAGGGTCTTTATGAGGGTTGTACCCTTGGGAAGCATCCTAAATAGAAATTTTACAAAGGTGAATTATGGAGGGCTACACAGGTTTTGAAGCTTGTTCACAATGATGTATAAGGGGCATTTCCCTATCCATACTTCACTAAGGTAAGGTATATTCTCATTTTCATAGATGACTTCTCTAGATACACACAAGTCTAGATACACATAGGTCTAGTTCCCTTTGCAAAAATTAAATTATTTAACAAATTTCAAGACTTTAAGGCTCTTGTTGAAAAATATTTAGGGAAAATCATCATGGTTCTTTAGACAAATAATGGGGGTGAGTATGTCAATAATAATTTTGAGTAGTTTTGTACAACAAAGGGGATATACTTGCATCACATAGTTCCTTATACTCCCTAATAGAATAGTGTTGTAGAACATAATAGTGTATCCTTAAAAAGAGATGGATAATTTTATGATGCACTCCAAGGGCCTTACACCACAATACTAGGTAGAAGCAATCAATTGTTCTTGTTACATTCAAAACTAAGTTTTTCACAAATCCTTGAAGGGAATCACCCCTTTTGAAGCTTGGATGGGTAAGAAACCATTAGTTGAGCAATTCAGGGTATTTGAATCTCCAACCATGGCATGTATACCAAAGAAAAATCATAATACAATGTAACCTCAATCTAAACCTTGCATCTTTGTAGGTTATCTATATGGTGTGCAAGATTGTTGCCTACTCCACCTGACCATACATGAGTTATTCATTGAGAGGAGTGTTAAGTCCCAAAAGATTCATGTTGAATCTATACCTAACATTTCTTATATTATGGAATTGATCACTTGGACTTGATGATTATTCTGAATACTCAAACTATCCATAATATATTTTTGAGGCATATTCTTCTTCTTCTTCCAATTTTGATAGCAAGAATATTGATGCAGGGAGTCATCTTCATCCACTTCTAGACATGTGTTTGAAGGATGATGTTTTAGCAATATTTGACTCACCCACTTCTCACCCTCTCTTTTCTAGACAACCACTTCATAGTGTAGGTACGTAGGTATGGAATCATACAAATGACATACACAATCAAACTATCAGAGTGAGTCACATGCTTTTTTTTCCTTAGCCTTCAATCTATAGAAATTTTGAGAGGCATCATGTATACCTAAGTAGGATAGTTCTATGCATGAGGAATATGATTCCTTAATGAGAAATCATACTTGGGACTTGACTTCACTTCCTAAGGGAAGGAAGGTGGTTTGATGTACCTATGGATGTATTAGACCAAGTTTGTCACAGATGGGTTGGTTCATAATTATAAGGCACATTTGGTTTCCAAGGGTTTTTCACAAGTTGTTGGCATTGATTTCACATAGACCTTTGTACTTGTGGCCAAGATGAATTCAATTTGACTCACACTTGGTATTGTCATGTGCACTACATGGATGTGAAGAGTGGTTTTATTCATGAAGACCTTGAGGATGAGATCTACATAGAACAACCACTAGGGTTTGTTTAGGATTCACCTTGATTTTGTAGACTTAGGAAATCCCTCTATGAGCTCAAATGGGGCCCTTGGGATTGCTATGCCAAGGTGGGTTCCTTCCTCCTATATTTAGGTTTCACTAAGTGTCACTCAAAGCCTAATGTATATCTCTTGCAATAGGATGGTTTATTATTGATATTGGTACTTAATGTTGGTGATCTTTTGATTAGTGAGAGATCTTCATCCACTATTGTAGTAGTGAGGTCAAATCTATGGGACAAATTTGACATGATAGACTTGAGTTTATTGCATTCCTTCCTTATTATCAATATTTCATAATCTAACTCAAAGATCACTCTTTCACAACCCAAGTATACTCTTGATCTACTTGATTGATTTCATATGATTGATTTTAAACCATCTTTGACTCCCTTTCTATTTGGAGTCAAGCTTGAGGTTAATTGTACTACACCATTGGTTGTTGATATCTTGTATCGACAACTTGTTGGCAGTTCCATCTATTTGACTCATACTAGGCTCAAATTTCATATGTAGTAGGGGTGGTTTTGAGATTCATGTAGAAACCTCATAAATTGTACTAGAAAGTAGCCAAGAGGATCCTTCGCTACCTTCAGGGTACTCTCATATTTGGGATTTATTACAAAGTTGGCATAGAGGTTGACTTGGTTAGATAAACATGTTCATATTGGGTTGGTGATATTTAGAATCACAAGTCCATTTCAAGTTACAATTTCTCACTTAGAGCTTCTAGTCCTATCAGTTGGTCTAGAAAAAAGAAAAATGATATTTCTTTATCATCCACAAAGGTAAATTACAAGGAGGATATCAATGCAACTACTAGGCTATTTAGCTTTAGGCCATTTTCATTGAGTTTGGCATTCTATTTAGGTAGCCCACATTCATCTATTGTGATAACTAGAGCACCATCTAGATATATAATAATTCAATTCAACACCAATGGACCAAACTCATAGAAATTCACATGCATTATATTTGAGAGCTTATTCATTGTTAGAAAATCAACTTTAATTTTTTCCAATCTTTAGAGTAGGTTACTTATATTTTCACCAAAAATTTTACTAAGAGCAAGTTCATTCATCTACACACTCTTCTTAAGGTGCTCTACTTGAACAACAACATCATCTTTTGGGGGGAGTTTTAGTCTTCTTCACTTTCCTTTCTCTCTTTTGGGGGTTTTACCTTTGTATTTTCTCACTTTCTCCATTTTATGAGAGATTGCATTGTACTTGGGTACCTCATCAAACCTAATTGTCAAGGACCTAGTTTCTTTGTGCCCACCTAAGCTATACTTAAGGAGGGTGTTAGTGTTTATATTATTTCATGCATATTATGCACATGAATATTTCCACATGGTGCTAAGCCTACTTAGATGTCCCAATAAGTGAGAGTTAGCTTGTTGCCTCTTACAAGTCTCGAAGAAGTTAACTCACTACAAATCCTAGTTAGTGAGAGTTTACTACCTAGCCTTCTCCACTATTCTTGGTGACAATTTCCTTCATCTCTCCTATAAGGCTATATGTACACTCATTTCATGGGTTAACGAGATTGCTGATATATCCATTTTCACCTATAATCTATTTTTCTTGTATTATGTATTTTCAATTCATCTTGTAAGTAGGAGTGTGCATTTTCTTGTCTCACATGGCTTGATCCTATACTGGCATTCCATCCACAAGATCTTAGTAGATTCTCACAAAAACAAGTGCTTGAAATATTTCCTCCATTATTGGAAAACCATTGTTTGAGTACAAAACTATCTTCAAGTGATGCCCAACTATATTGAAGGGCTAGAAACAAATGACTGACAGAGAAAGAAAAGTGACTGTTGGGATAAAAACATGTAGTCGACACTAAAAAAACCACTATAGAATTATATTTCATCCCCACAAAATCCTAAAACTCATCAGATTTGTGTAAAAGGTTGCCACTGTAAACTCGTACCCCATTTCCATCGCTGGAAAATTGTACGAGCAACCGATTTTCTACACAGTGACTAAATAGAGATGACGTCATGACGTTCCACCTGAGTCTAAATCAAAATTATTATCCTCTTTATTTGGAGTTTTTCCTATTATGTGGGAATGATTTCCTTAACCTCTAATTTATGGCTTGCCATATAAAATATTCTAAATTTTTTATCTTATAGAGTGAAATTTAAAAAAACCCTAAAATCACCATAACTTGTTTAATATGATCACCAAAAGCTTAAATTTGGACTATAGCTTTCTTGAATTGTCCTTCAATTTTGAAAAAAAAATTATACAAATGTTTGTGAGATCTAGGCAAATCTTAAAAAGAAAACAAAACCCTAATTTCTATTAAAATATTAAATGTAATATTAATGGTCATCTTTGTTTTTATTTGGCTTTAGTTAGTCTTTAATTATCTTAGTGTGTTTTTAGTAACTTCTGCGCATTTTAACATCTTCCTATATTTTTAGCTTTAGTTTTCGTCGATTGTTTTTTTTAGAAACATTGTCTTGTTTTTTTCTTTTTAAAGAGATCTTCTCTCCATCTGTAAAGATACAATCATGAATATCAATAAATTTTTCATGGTATCAGCTCGAACGTGGTTAGTTTTGAAGAAATTTCTAAAATTTTGTGAGCCGATTTTTTAAGAAAATTGAACTTGAGAATTTTTAAGTTTTTTTCAGTGAAGAATTTTTGAAGGAGAAATTCATAGGCTTCCAAGAAAAATCGCGGGCTTCTGCTGAAGATTTTTTTGGGGCAATTTCCAAAATTGCGGATTTTTAAAGCTTAGAATCACATTCTTAAGGTTAGAATTTTTGCTAGCGTCGAGGAGTTTCTGTGATCTTGGATTCTTGTGAAATTTCATAGCAATATTTGTAGAAGAAATCACATTTTTGGTGGGCACGTCTGACGGATTTCATGTCGTGATTTTTTGTGTATTTTCACACATTTTGATCTGGGCTCCTCTACACACGCTCTTTCTCTTTTTTGGGCATTTGGTTTGACTCTTTTATGGGCATCTAGTTTGAGTTCAGGCGGCGCATCTGGACATTATTTTTGGATTCTTTTTATCATTTTGTGGGCACAACCTAGGGTTATCTCTATCCACGACTTCTAGTTTTCTGATGCAAATTGCACTGACTAGTTTGTGGGTTCTTCACAATTTTCTTTGAAGAGATTTTTTGGTGCCACTTTGCAGATTTGTGGCTTCTGAAATTTTTTGGGCGAGTTGTTCTTATTTCTACGACATAGGGTTTCTATTTTTTGGGCCACCAAAATTTGTTCTGGGTTCGAGGTCAATTTTTGAGATTTCATGGCAGCTTGAAGAAAAAAAAAATTGATCTAGTTTTACGGAATTTCTTTGAGAAAAATAAAAAAATTGCAAAGAGTTTTCAACTTTTTTTTTCTTAAAAAAATTTACAAGAGTTTTTGAAAAAATTTCTATCAATTTTATTATCTTCAAAAAAAATTTGAGGATTTTTTTAAAAAAAAAAAACTTACTAATCAGAGTTTTTGAAGGTTTTTATGAAAAATCTTATTGTTATTGAGCTTCTTTTTAAGACGATTTTTGAAAAATCGTGTTGTGCCAACTGATTGTCCATTGTTTTGCTAGTTGATCATAGTGTTACCTCATTTTTCATGCTTTAGAAAATAGGAGGGATGGCATCTTTTTCCAATGTTATATTGGAAAGTACACAGAGGTTCAATGGAAAGAATTACAACACGAGGAAGTAGAGGATGCTTACCATCTTTGAGTATCGGTGTTTGGATGTGCTTGTTCTAGGTACATAAATTTATCCCACTGTTGCTGGGAAGGATCGAGACAAGTATGATGAAGGTAATAGGAAGGCAGTTATTTTTCTAAAATTATCTATCACCGATGGGATGTTACCAAAAATACCATTTGGTAAATCTGTTGCGAAGATCTAGAAGCATTTGAAAGATCTTCATGAGACCTCAAACAAGGGAAGGGCTTTCTTTCTAAAGAATATGCTTTTCTCTATTATGATGGATGACCAAGTGTCTTTGTGGGAGCACTTGATGAAAATAAAAAATATTTACGATCAATTGGAGGTCATTGGTTGTAAGATAGAAAATGAGGATATGGTGGTGATCACTTTGAAGAGTTTGCCACATTCCTATGAGCACTTCATTGAAACACTCAACATTACATCCACCAATCTTGACTTGAAGTTTGATGAACTGTGCAACAAGCTTTTGCAACAGGATAGGTGGAGGAAACAGTTTGGGAGCAACATTGAGTCCCCTAGTGTTGAACAAGCATTTACTGTCAAGGACATTGGCAAAGGAAAGTCCACTTAGTAGAAAGGACGAAGTGATCCGGATGAGGGCTCCAAGAAGTCTATTTATTGTCATTACTGTGGGAAGATTGGTCATATACAAAGGTATTACAAAAAGCGGTTGGTTGATGAGAAGTCCAACTAGGAAGCATCTTAGCAAAATGCTCACGTGGCGGAGCAGATTGAGCAGGAGTCTGCATACTATGCATTTTGATGATCAACATAATATGGGTAGACTTAGTTTTTGTTTGTACGATGATCATTAAGTGAGGGTATTAAAATATTAATGGTCATCTTTTCTTTTATTCAGCTTTAGTTAGTTTTTAGTTATCTTAGTGTGCTTTTAGTAACTTTTGCATGTTCTAGCATCTTCCTATTTTTTAGCTTCAGTTTTCGTCAATTAACGATTGTTTCTTTTAGAAACATCGTCTTGTATTTTTCTTTATAAGGAGATCTTCTCTCCATTTGTAAAGATACAATCATGAATATCAATAAATTTTTCAATGATAATTCTTTAAACTTTCTTCAATTCACATCTAATTTGGTTTGTAGGTGCTTCAATATGTCTTTGATCAACCCTCAATATTTTAGAAGAAACTTCTATATGTGCCTCACAACCTGACCTCCTAAATAAAAAAATATCTTATTTCTTGTCTTTATATGTCAAGATCATGCTTTGATACTTGCAATGAAATCAATCGCATAAGAGAAGAATACAACATCAAATACTTGAAAATATAATAGGAACTACTTGAAAATAGTCAGCAATAATAAATCATTGCAACGGAAACCTCTAAATTTTTTCATAAATAATAGAAATCATAATGCGATGATAATAACTAGCCATTACCTCCTATATATATCATATTTATTTCATGGATACCACCTAGGTTGACCTAACTAACTAATAAAACTATATAAATGATAATATGACTTAATTATAGGTTATTATAGCCACAAGTTAGCTACACATATCCCCATGCATGTTGTAGGTTAAGGGTGTAACACCTTTTCACCCATCCTAATGGGTATGGATGAAGATGTTCTTGTGTCTTCACACCATATCTTTTTACCAAACTTTTTGAAATGATATTATATTGTGAACCACAATCTACAAATGTATTTACTCTAGTCTTCTTAATTTGTAACTCTAAAACAAAATGTTTCTTCATCTCTTCAAGTTCATCTTTGTCCTCAATGGCCACGCATCTAAGTTTACCATTTATTAAAAACCATCATCTTGGATGGTTAACACATATTTCTTAGTTTCATTTTTTTCCCCATTGTTTTTAACTTTAGGATGTAGTTCAGGATGAAGCTTCCAACATTATAAATTTATGTGTTCATTTATCTTACAATGACTACACCTTTTTCTCTATCTTTTTAACCCTTCTTTTGCACAACAATGTTACCTTTATTTGCACAACAATTTCACCTTCACACTTTCTTCTTCTCCGCCATGTAGTAAGTTTGGACATATGTCTCTCCAAGTCCTTTGAATTGATAGTGACTATTTTCCTTTAGATGTGGAAATTGAGTTTGTTCAAATAATTTGTCATCATATTCACTTCATCTAAATCCATACCATTTCTTGTGGCTTGTTGATGAAATTATGTAGTGTAATCCTGCACAATTTGACCACTTTGTTGTTTATAGTACATCCATTTAATCTTCTAATCAAGCTTATGTGATATGAGATAAAAAGTGTTATGGATTAATTCATTATTATTCCCATTTGTTAACAACATGCTTACATAATTAACATCATAAGTTTCTCACCATTCAAGATCATGACACTCCATTTTAAGGTATGCAAAGCTATTTCTTTGTGCCTCAATTATTTTATGCAGATCAAAATATACTTCAAGTTGTTTAATCCACACACCCAAAAATTCCACATTTATTTATCCATTAAAATATTAAATTTTTACTTTTGTCTCTAATTTAAATAGACACTTCTTTTCTTTATCCTCATTTGGTTCTTTCAAGAAATCTTCTTTAATTTAATCTTCCTTACCAATTTCATTTTTTTAGAAAGCATTTTTA
>VDFB02171735.1:22067-128266 GCA_007258455.2 Sequoia sempervirens
CAAAGAAAAATCATAATACAATGTAACCTCAATCTAAACCTTGCATCTTTGTAGGTTATCTATATGGTGTGCAAGATTGTTGCCTACTCCACCTGACCATACATGAGTTATTCATTGAGAGGAGTGTTAAGTCCCAAAAGATTCATGTTGAATCTATACCTAACATTTCTTATATTATGGAATTGATCACTTGGACTTGATGATTATTCTGAATACTCAAACTATCCATAATATATTTTTGAGGCATATTCTTCTTCTTCTTCCAATTTTGATAGCAAGAATATTGATGCAGGGAGTCATCTTCATCCACTTCTAGACATGTGTTTGAAGGATGATGTTTTAGCAATATTTGACTCACCCACTTCTCACCCTCTCTTTTCTAGACAACCACTTCATAGTGTAGGTACGTAGGTATGGAATCATACAAATGACATACACAATCAAACTATCAGAGTGAGTCACATGCTTTTTTTTCCTTAGCCTTCAATCTATAGAAATTTTGAGAGGCATCATGTATACCTAAGTAGGATAGTTCTATGCATGAGGAATATGATTCCTTAATGAGAAATCATACTTGGGACTTGACTTCACTTCCTAAGGGAAGGAAGGTGGTTTGATGTACCTATGGATGTATTAGACCAAGTTTGTCACAGATGGGTTGGTTCATAATTATAAGGCACATTTGGTTTCCAAGGGTTTTTCACAAGTTGTTGGCATTGATTTCACATAGACCTTTGTACTTGTGGCCAAGATGAATTCAATTTGACTCACACTTGGTATTGTCATGTGCACTACATGGATGTGAAGAGTGGTTTTATTCATGAAGACCTTGAGGATGAGATCTACATAGAACAACCACTAGGGTTTGTTTAGGATTCACCTTGATTTTGTAGACTTAGGAAATCCCTCTATGAGCTCAAATGGGGCCCTTGGGATTGCTATGCCAAGGTGGGTTCCTTCCTCCTATATTTAGGTTTCACTAAGTGTCACTCAAAGCCTAATGTATATCTCTTGCAATAGGATGGTTTATTATTGATATTGGTACTTAATGTTGGTGATCTTTTGATTAGTGAGAGATCTTCATCCACTATTGTAGTAGTGAGGTCAAATCTATGGGACAAATTTGACATGATAGACTTGAGTTTATTGCATTCCTTCCTTATTATCAATATTTCATAATCTAACTCAAAGATCACTCTTTCACAACCCAAGTATACTCTTGATCTACTTGATTGATTTCATATGATTGATTTTAAACCATCTTTGACTCCCTTTCTATTTGGAGTCAAGCTTGAGGTTAATTGTACTACACCATTGGTTGTTGATATCTTGTATCGACAACTTGTTGGCAGTTCCATCTATTTGACTCATACTAGGCTCAAATTTCATATGTAGTAGGGGTGGTTTTGAGATTCATGTAGAAACCTCATAAATTGTACTAGAAAGTAGCCAAGAGGATCCTTCGCTACCTTCAGGGTACTCTCATATTTGGGATTTATTACAAAGTTGGCATAGAGGTTGACTTGGTTAGATAAACATGTTCATATTGGGTTGGTGATATTTAGAATCACAAGTCCATTTCAAGTTACAATTTCTCACTTAGAGC
This sequence comes from Sequoia sempervirens, assembly GCA_007258455.2. Taxonomy (NCBI): domain Eukaryota; kingdom Viridiplantae; phylum Streptophyta; class Pinopsida; order Cupressales; family Cupressaceae; genus Sequoia; species Sequoia sempervirens. The sequence goes on from VDFB02171735.1 coordinate 23,674, forward strand.
TTCTAGTCCTATCAGTTGGTCTAGAAAAAAGAAAAATGATATTTCTTTATCATCCACAAAGGTAAATTACAAGGAGGATATCAATGCAACTACTAGGCTATTTAGCTTTAGGCCATTTTCATTGAGTTTGGCATTCTATTTAGGTAGCCCACATTCATCTATTGTGATAACTAGAGCACCATCTAGATATATAATAATTCAATTCAACACCAATGGACCAAACTCATAGAAATTCACATGCATTATATTTGAGAGCTTATTCATTGTTAGAAAATCAACTTTAATTTTTTCCAATCTTTAGAGTAGGTTACTTATATTTTCACCAAAAATTTTACTAAGAGCAAGTTCATTCATCTACACACTCTTCTTAAGGTGCTCTACTTGAACAACAACATCATCTTTTGGGGGGAGTTTTAGTCTTCTTCACTTTCCTTTCTCTCTTTTGGGGGTTTTACCTTTGTATTTTCTCACTTTCTCCATTTTATGAGAGATTGCATTGTACTTGGGTACCTCATCAAACCTAATTGTCAAGGACCTAGTTTCTTTGTGCCCACCTAAGCTATACTTAAGGAGGGTGTTAGTGTTTATATTATTTCATGCATATTATGCACATGAATATTTCCACATGGTGCTAAGCCTACTTAGATGTCCCAATAAGTGAGAGTTAGCTTGTTGCCTCTTACAAGTCTCGAAGAAGTTAACTCACTACAAATCCTAGTTAGTGAGAGTTTACTACCTAGCCTTCTCCACTATTCTTGGTGACAATTTCCTTCATCTCTCCTATAAGGCTATATGTACACTCATTTCATGGGTTAACGAGATTGCTGATATATCCATTTTCACCTATAATCTATTTTTCTTGTATTATGTATTTTCAATTCATCTTGTAAGTAGGAGTGTGCATTTTCTTGTCTCACATGGCTTGATCCTATACTGGCATTCCATCCACAAGATCTTAGTAGATTCTCACAAAAACAAGTGCTTGAAATATTTCCTCCATTATTGGAAAACCATTGTTTGAGTACAAAACTATCTTCAAGTGATGCCCAACTATATTGAAGGGCTAGAAACAAATGACTGACAGAGAAAGAAAAGTGACTGTTGGGATAAAAACATGTAGTCGACACTAAAAAAACCACTATAGAATTATATTTCATCCCCACAAAATCCTAAAACTCATCAGATTTGTGTAAAAGGTTGCCACTGTAAACTCGTACCCCATTTCCATCGCTGGAAAATTGTACGAGCAACCGATTTTCTACACAGTGACTAAATAGAGATGACGTCATGACGTTCCACCTGAGTCTAAATCAAAATTATTATCCTCTTTATTTGGAGTTTTTCCTATTATGTGGGAATGATTTCCTTAACCTCTAATTTATGGCTTGCCATATAAAATATTCTAAATTTTTTATCTTATAGAGTGAAATTTAAAAAAACCCTAAAATCACCATAACTTGTTTAATATGATCACCAAAAGCTTAAATTTGGACTATAGCTTTCTTGAATTGTCCTTCAATTTTGAAAAAAAAATTATACAAATGTTTGTGAGATCTAGGCAAATCTTAAAAAGAAAACAAAACCCTAATTTCTATTAAAATATTAAATGTAATATTAATGGTCATCTTTGTTTTTATTTGGCTTTAGTTAGTCTTTAATTATCTTAGTGTGTTTTTAGTAACTTCTGCGCATTTTAACATCTTCCTATATTTTTAGCTTTAGTTTTCGTCGATTGTTTTTTTTAGAAACATTGTCTTGTTTTTTTCTTTTTAAAGAGATCTTCTCTCCATCTGTAAAGATACAATCATGAATATCAATAAATTTTTCATGGTATCAGCTCGAACGTGGTTAGTTTTGAAGAAATTTCTAAAATTTTGTGAGCCGATTTTTTAAGAAAATTGAACTTGAGAATTTTTAAGTTTTTTTCAGTGAAGAATTTTTGAAGGAGAAATTCATAGGCTTCCAAGAAAAATCGCGGGCTTCTGCTGAAGATTTTTTTGGGGCAATTTCCAAAATTGCAGATTTTTAAAGCTTAAAATCGCGTTCTTAAGGTCAGAATTTTTGCTAGCGTCGGGGAGTTTCTGCGATCTTGGATTCTTGTGAAATTTCACAGCAATATTTGCAGAAGAAATCACATTTTTGGTGGGTGCGTCTGATGGATTTCATGTCGCGATTTTCTATGTATTTTCACACGTTTTGATCTAGGCTCCTCTGCACACGCTCTTTCTCTTTTTTGGGCATTTGGTTTGACTTTTTTATGGGCATCTAGTTTGAGTTCAGGCCGTGCATCTGGACATTATTTTTGGATTCTTTTTATCATTTTGTGGGCACAACCTAGGGTTATCTCTATCCACGACTTCTAGTTTTCTGATGCAAATCGTGCCGACTAGTTTGTGGGTTCTTCACAATTTTCTTTGAAGAGATTTTTTGGTGCCACTTTGCAGATTTGTGGCTTCTGAAATTTTTTGGGCGAGTTGTTCTTATTTCTACGACCTAGGTTTTCTATTTTTTGGGCCACCAAAATTTGTTTGGGTTCAAGGTGAATTTTTGAGATTTCATGGCAGCTTGAAGAAAGAAAAAACTTGAGCTAGTTTTGACAGATTTTTTTTTGAGAAAAATAAAAAATTGTAAAGAGTTTTCAACTTTTTTTTCTTAAAAAAATTTACAAGAGTTTTTGAAAAAATTTCTATAAAAATTTTATTATCTTCTCAAAAAAATTTGGAGGATTTTTTTAAAAAAAAAAAACTTACTAATCAGAGTTTTTGAAGGTTTTTATGAAAAATCTTATTGTTATTGAGCTTCTTTTTAAGACGATTTTTGAAAAATCGTGTTGTGCCAACTGATTGTCCATTGTTTTGCTAGTTGATCATAGTGTTACCTCATTTTTCATGCTTTAGAAAATAGGAGGGATGGCATCTTTTTCCAATGTTATATTGGAAAGTACACAGAGGTTCAATGGAAAGAATTACAACACGAGGAAGTAGAGGATGCTTACCATCTTTGAGTATCGGTGTTTGGATGTGCTTGTTCTAGGTACATAAATTTATCCCACTGTTGCTGGGAAGGATCGAGACAAGTATGATGAAGGTAATAGGAAGGCAGTTATTTTTCTAAAATTATCTATCACCGATGGGATGTTACCAAAAATACCATTTGGTAAATCTGTTGCGAAGATCTAGAAGCATTTGAAAGATCTTCATGAGACCTCAAACAAGGGAAGGGCTTTCTTTCTAAAGAATATGCTTTTCTCTATTATGATGGATGACCAAGTGTCTTTGTGGGAGCACTTGATGAAAATAAAAAATATTTACGATCAATTGGAGGTCATTGGTTGTAAGATAGAAAATGAGGATATGGTGGTGATCACTTTGAAGAGTTTGCCACATTCCTATGAGCACTTCATTGAAACACTCAACATTACATCCACCAATCTTGACTTGAAGTTTGATGAACTGTGCAACAAGCTTTTGCAACAGGATAGGTGGAGGAAACAGTTTGGGAGCAACATTGAGTCCCCTAGTGTTGAACAAGCATTTACTGTCAAGGACATTGGCAAAGGAAAGTCCACTCAGTAGAAAGGACGAAGTGATCCGGATGAGGGCTCCAAGAAGTCTATTACTTGTCATTACTGTGGGAAGATTGGTCATATACAAAGGTATTACAAAAAATGGTTGGTTGATGAGAAGTCCAACTAGGAAGCATCTTAGCAAAGTGCTCACGTGGCGGAGCAGATTGAGCAGGAGTCTGCATACTATGCATTTTGATGATCAACACAATATGGGTAGACTTAGTTTTTGTTTGTACGATGATCATTAAGTGAGGGTATTAAAATATTAATGGTCATCTTTGCTTTTATTCAGCTTTAGTTAGTTTTTAGTTATCTTAGTGTGTTTTTAGTAACTTCTGCATGTTCTAGCATCTTCCTATTTTTTAGCTTCAGTTTTCATCAATTAACGATTGTTTCTTTTAGAAACATCATCTTGTATTTTTTTTATAAGGAGATCTCCTCTCCATTTGTAAAGATACAATCATGAATATCAATAAATTTTTCAATGATAATTCTTTAAACTTTCTTCAATTCACATCTAATTTGGTTTGTAGGTGCTTCAATATGTCTTTGATCAACCCTCAATATTTTAGAAGAAACTTCTATATGTGCCTCACAACCTGACCTCCTAAATAAAAAAATATCTTATTTCTTGTCTTTATATGTCAAGATCATGCTTTGATACTTGCAATGAAATCAATCGCATAAGAGAAGAATACAACATCAAATACTTGAAAATATAATAGGAACTACTTGAAAATAGTCAGCAATAATAAATCATTGCAACGGAAACCTCTAAATTTTTTCATAAATAATAGAAATCATAATGCGATGATAATAACTAGCCATTACCTCCTATATATATCATATTTATTTCATGGATACCACCTAGGTTGACCTAACTAACTAATAAAACTATATAAATGATAATATGACTTAATTATAGGTTATTATAGCCACAAGTTAGCTACACATATCCCCATGCATGTTGTAGGTTAAGGGTGTAACACCTTTTCACCCATCCTAATGGGTATGGATGAAGATGTTCTTGTGTCTTCACACCATATCTTTTTACCAAACTTTTTGAAATGATATTATATTGTGAACCACAATCTACAAATGTATTTACTCTAGTCTTCTTAATTTGTAACTCTAAAACAAAATGTTTCTTCATCTCTTCAAGTTCATCTTTGTCCTCAATGGCCATGCATCTAAGTTTACCATTTATTAAAAACCATCATCTTGGATGGTTAACACATATTTCTTAGTTTCATTTTTTTCCCCATTGTTTTTAACTTTAGGATGTAGTTCAGGATGAAGCTTCCAACATTATAAATTTATGTGTTCATTTATCTTACAATGACTACACCTTTTTCTCTATCTTTTTAACCCTTCTTTTGCACAACAATGTTACCTTTATTTGCACAACAATTTCACCTTCACACTTTCTTCTTCTCCGCCATGTAGTAAGTTTGGACATATGTCTCTCCAAGTCCTTTGAATTGATAGTGACTATTTTCCTTTAGATGTGGAAATTGAGTTTGTTCAAATAATTTGTCATCATATTCACTTCATCTAAATCCATACCATTTCTTGTGGCTTGTTGATGAAATTATGTAGTGTAATCCTGCACAATTTGACCACTTTGTTGTTTATAGTACATCCATTTAATCTTCTAATCAAGCTTATGTGATATGAGATAAAAAGTGTTATGGATTAATTCATTATTATTCCCATTTGTTAACAACATGCTTACATAATTAACATCATAAGTTTCTCACCATTCAAGATCATGACACTCCATTTTAAGGTATGCAAAGCTATTTCTTTGTGCCTCAATTATTTTATGCAGATCAAAATATACTTCAAGTTGTTTAATCCACACACCCAAAAATTCCACATTTATTTATCCATTAAAATATTAAATTTTTACTTTTGTCTCTAATTTAAATAGACACTTCTTTTCTTTATCCTCATTTGGTTCTTTCAAGAAATCTTCTTTAATTTAATCTTCCTTACCAATTTCATTTTTTTAGAAAGCATTTTTATGAAATTATTGATAGAAGATAGTTCTTGCACAATTTTACTTTGTTGCATAACTACATGCTCTTGTTGTTGCTTTAACCATTGCCAATTTTTTGTGATTTCCTTCATGTGTATTCTCTCTTGCATTCAATTCCTTTATGGCTACCTTTTGAGCTCTTTTTGAAACTATCATACAAAACCTCCCATAGGCCCACAAGAATCAAACCACTTTGATACCAAAATCAATTCGTGAACTCTTAAATCTAGAATTCAATAATAAACAAAATATTTTAATTACTTTCTACTTGCTTATGCATATGAAGTTTGCTTAAAAGAAGGAATTTTTTTAATCAAAACAAGATCAAATTTGCAAAAACTCACATAAAACTATTTTTTTTTATCCTTAAAATTCCTAATTTTGAGGAAAACTAACTTTAACAGTAGTGATAACGGCCTTGCTACCTCCTTTATCAAATTGGGGAGATAATAACAAGAAGTGGGTTTCTATTTCTTCTTTCTACTTTTTTTATTTTATCTCCTCACTATAAATAACTTAATTCTACTATAATTTTGTAATTCTCCAATTTCTAAAAAGCATGATTTTCAACAAATCACAATCCTCTTTATATAGATTTATGTGACAATAGTGTTATCTTGAGCCCTAGAAGATTTTTTGTATGCACAAGGAGTTAAAATGATGATTACATGATTTATATTTCAAATTTGAAGTGTTGATTCTTGATAGACAATAACTCGGTCATGATTCTAGCTTGATTGGCCTTGCCTAATTATATTCTATTTTTTTCCTATTCCAAAATCTAAATTCACTTTATTATTTAAATTTCTCTCTAAATATTTTCTAAATTCATTTTAGATCATAATAAAAATATATTAAATATGATATACTCAAACATCCATTATTATGTTCAAGTTTTTTCATCAAAGCTTCGGATCACACTCCATGACCCTTCATTATTCTATAATTTTCTTTTATATTTATATTTTAAAGTAAATTAAAACTTTTCTTTTTTTAGATTGGAGGAATCAGCTGCAGTGCACTTGGTAAACTTTTTTCACAGGAATGGTGACGCTAGTGCGACACACCCTTTGGTAACCATGGGGATGGGGGGAGACTAAACCTCGTGACCTCTTGCCTGCAAAAGGATGCTTTAGCCAATTGAACTAGGCCCCCCACCCAAATGAATTAGAACTTACAATCTTCAATCTTAATTCAGTAGCATTCATGAAAAACAAATAAAGACTACAACAGTGTTCACACAATCTATTAATTGAACCGCGGTCCTTAATTTGATAGGGGTTTTTCTAGGGCAACTCATACTGATACGATGCATGTTGTACACACATACATTGTATATACACTCGAAATACCATTTAACTGGTAATTTGGCTATTGAGAAGAAATACCAATAATAATAACGCATCGGTTTGAATTTACTCCAAATCATTTGTCGTTAGCAGGTTTTTGTTCAGAATAGCGGTTTTAAAGTTTCAAATAAAGCGGTTTAATTCGACATAGGCAAGATGGTATGTGCCATGGTTTGTTTTCCTTATCATGGAATTAATATGCAGATTCAAACAAGGGATATTTATGGTAGAATTTTAAAAATTCTCTTATGTTTTGTACATTCAAAAATTCAAAACCACAGCTTGTCTTGGCATAATTACCTTATAAGTTAAGTTTGTGGGCTTGTTTTGCAAAATTAAGCGATAATTCGACTACCCTTCTCAGAGTTTTTAAAAGTTTACATTGAAGTGAAGGGATAGAACAGTGGGTTTAATCGTAGTTTCTAGTAGCATATAGGGAAATGCAAATAAGGTTCACAAAAACTAGGGTTTGGTGTTAAATGGTACTCTTTATTTAAATTTAGTACATGAAAGGGAATAGGGTTTGTAGAAATTAGGTTTTGGTTTTTTTGAATAGTGTTGAGTTATAATAAAACAAGTAGTTATGAAGGCTGTGAAAAATAACAGTTTTAAAATGATCAAATAAGTATGAACATACATATTATTATAAAAGAAATAACAAATTAACAATATTATGAATAGTAAATTATTTAAAAAATTATTTATGTGTAGTCCATGTTTCAATTATGATGAATTAGAATAGGATTATAAAAAAAAAAATTTTTTTGTTTTAGTATACTCTGTGTTTACATTAGATTAAATAGAGATATGGTTTACAAAAATTAGTTTTGATTTGAATTAGAACATTGATTGGCATTCTCTTATATAACTCGTTAATCTACAAGCTATTGAGAAAAAATGTTGGTGATTTTCAATTTAGGAGATTGATTTTTAATGTTGGTATGGTTTTAAGCATTTTGGGTCGATTCTTTTGTTTACCTGACTATTAAAATGGGTTTTGCCTTAAGTTTTTTCGTGGGAGCACGAGTGTTTATATGTGGAAAATTGTTCTTACCAAGGTTTAGATGCTTAATTATATACTTTAATGGGCTTTGTGCAGTCATCTCATGCTATTGTCAAAGTTGATTACTTTTACCATCCACCACAATAAATTCTAGAGGTGGTAGATGTTATTTACTATGCCACACCAAGTCTTTGGGATAGGGATAACAGTTGGGGGTGCATTTTTTGGATGATTTTTTTGAGAGGCCATTTTATAGAGGACGACATAAGTATTAAAAAAATAGAAAATATTTAAAAATATAAGAAATTTCAATTATTAATAACATTAATTAGACATTCATCATATACATTATAGAACTTTAATCCATAACATTAGAGTTGAGTAGAGACTCACATGAGAGTTGATACATAATTAACAAAATTTAATTGGTTTAATTGTCAATGTGCATATATATTATATAAAATTACAACAAAATGTTAAGTGGCCACCAATTTCAACTACAAAATAAAAAAAACATAGAAAATCTATTGTTTCCCGTAATTCGCATCTACTAACATTGCATCAAAATTTAAGTGTGAGTTTGAGTCATTGCCATTATCATGGGCTGCCTCATCCAATGGAATCTCAACTAATCCCCCGTGTGAGTCCTCTTCATCAATCTATGTTGCATCTTCAGGGTCAATATCTGAATGTGTGATTGGAGTTTGGTGATACTTGGGAGTCTATCAATCATGAAGATTCAATGCACTATGCATGTCCATCAACTTCTTTGTTTGTCGAGAGGTAAGCTTATTCCTCTTGATTGATTGGATAAATTTGTGTGTGGAACAATTCTTCTTTTTAATGGAGGAATTAGTAATATATGAAAAAGATGTATGACAATCATCCTCAACTTTGGCGCATACTTACCTTGCCATGTCCATCATCTAATAGGGATGGTTTGAGCTAATGTAACTCTATTTGTCCTTGCCTTTGGTTCGTTGAATGTTGGACCACAAAAATTGGCAAGGCTAGTCATTGTGTTTGAAATAAATTAAATTCCTCACCAATATACATCTTTCAAAGGTCTTTCCTCATCCCTTATTTCATCTCTTTATCATTGGATGGAGACACTCTCTTGAGGCTTATATCATTTATGATTTAAATCATAGACTACTATATGAAACTACTTGTTCATAGTGTTCCAATATTGTGTCACAATGGACTTGATATACTCCTCATAAAATTCCAAATTAGGTCCCCATACAATGAATGACTCACTTCATGTACCCGAACATATCAAATATCTCGTAAATCTCTCTCAAGACCAAGAGATTTTGTATCAATGTATCTTATTACCCATACAACAGGTGAGATGGAGTAAACATATCTACAAACAAAATAAAAATTTAAAATTTAAAAATGAGTAAGACTCAAATGATAGAGTGAATGCTATTACAAAGAATAAAAATAATTTACAAGTTAGAAATATTAATAAGTTAATAATTTTATAATAAAGTTAAGAATTTCTTCTCTCTTTGTGGACTCCTAGTTATTTTAAAAAATCTTTTGTTTCACACTTTTTCCTTCAGTCATGGTTGCCTTTGGCCATCTACCCCCACTTGTATTAACTATCACTAAGTGTAGAGGTTTTTGCACTTCAAACATCCTCTCTAACAAAATAAAATAGTCGCATATCTACTATCCATGGGTTTGAAGAATTCCTTCCTCAAAAAAGTCTTGAACAAAACAAGTGAGCTATAATGGTTGCAAATGAACATTTGTTTGTCTTTGACTTCTACCACTATTGCCTTCATCCAATCTACCTTTCCAATGTTTTTCAATGTATTATTCAACACATGAACACAACATGGGGTCCAAAAAATATGCCTGTAAGCATTCTTCACCATCAAGATACAAACATTAGAGAGGTCAACCTCTTCATGGCATGTTTCAAAATTTGAAATTTGAAGTTTGCATCCTTTCATGAACATTGAATAGCTCTAAGAAAATAAGAGCTAGTTAAACATATGTCAATGATATTGATGAGTGGCTGATGTCTAATATTGGTCCACCCATCCATGACGGTAGAGCATCGCTCCCTTATCCAAATGTGTCTCATTTCTTTCATCACCACTCACCTTAAAATACTCTCTATTAATAAACATAATGTGTACTTTGTGCTCTCTATGGGGGCAAACAAGGGACTTACAACAATTGCATATTTGAACATTTATTTGAAATAGAGAGAACATGTTATATGAAATGCTATGCCATAGATATAAAAAATTGGCAATAGAAGACTCAACTACTTCCTATGATTGCACATTGTGCATCCTTTCAGCACTAGTACTCCTCTTTCCCCTTTGACTCTTAACATCCATAGTTTGGTTAGGCATTTACATACTAGGTTAGATAGTCTTTATTGGCATTCTCTTATTTTTTAGCTCACCCTCCATGTACAATTTAGTCACCTTAGCTTTCTTAGTTGGGGTTATTTTTTATAACAATTTGTCCCCTATCCACTTATGCACAAAAATGGGAGTAAACCTTTGTGTAGCTGCCCTTATAATCCTTGTTGCACAAATGACATAGCCATACTCCACTCCCCTTTGTTTTTTTTTCTTGTAACTTTGTCTATGGCTGTTGCAAATTGTAAAAAGTTTTTCTTATGATTAAATGGGCCTTGCATATTTGTTGAGAACTTCACAAGGATATTCAAATGGATTATTTGATCTCACAATCCCTAAAACACTCTTGAACCCCTAGTAGTACCTCTACCACCTCTTTATTTAATTTGAACCTTTTTACCTTCATTACCCTCACTGTTGCTCATTGTTTGTTTTTGAAAGCTTGAAACACAGCTGCAGTGCAAATATAACACACAAAAAAAGCAAAAAATCCTCTCTTAAGTGTTTGAAACTTTGAAAAAAAAATGCAAACGATTGTGCAAATGGATAATGGATAGTAAACTTATTCCAAATGATGTAGTTTTGATGCCCTTTGCTTTCTTCTCATAGCTGTTCTATTTCCTTGTCTTCTTCGTCACCATATTGAAAATGGCAAAATGAGTTTGTATTTTGTTGTTAGTATGAGTGTTTTTGGTTTAGGCTTGGCATAAAGAGGTGTGGGGGTCCTTGTGGGCACCCTAACCCTTTTGTTTTCAATTTTATGTTTTTTTTTCATAATTTTTTTTTTTCTAATTGATGTCAGGAAGGTTGGAGGATGTCTAGATGTCCTTTGGCCATCCCAAAGATGACTAATCATCTTCAGGAAATAAAAAGGTATCCTTAAGACATTTTCTAAAACTTTTATAAATTAAATAAATTTGGAAAATGTTTCTAACCTGTCCCCAAATTCCCAAAACATCCCCTACAAGATACAGGTCTAAAAACACAGGGATTTGTCTCCATAATACATAGATTATTTATGTTCCAATTATTTTGGACAGTGTTTTCAAAATTTATATCATGAAGTTTTTGTGTTCTTTAGGCTCTTATGGTGACAGGGATCACTAAACAAGTTCGATGGACAATATGCATTGAGGACAGAGCAAAAAAAAATTAAGGAGAATATATTGATAATAACTATAAGCACTCTTTTGGACTTTTATTTTGAATTTTTTTGAAAGAAAATAACCTGTTTAGAGTCTTTAGACGGTCTCTGTTTTAAGTCTGTACTTTTTCTTGTTAATTGGTTTTTTGATTCAACTAGTTAATAGTTTTGGACCTTGGATATCATGTCTATCATATTTGGGCTCTTGTTTGATTTACAATTATTTTCATATCAACGTGTTCTCTGCAAGATTTTACCTTTTTGATTATTTATGGGAATTAGTCTCCTTCATCCACAGGGGAACATCTGTGTTTGTGACACTGATGTTTTGGTTCAACTAGTTGAGGGTTTTGGTTACAATGTCTATCATAGTTGAGTTCTGATTTGATTTTTTTATATCTCTACGTTCTCTTCAAGCTTTGTATCTTTCTGTTTATTTATGGGAATCAGTCTCTTTCAAAAACGGTGGAGTCTGTGTGTAGTGTGTAGTAACCCTGATGAAATGGGTCTCATCTGCCTTATCCATTTTTCGGGAATAAGTATTTTTGAATCGTATCTGGGTTATCAATTTTTTTAAAACCATCAAAATCATAGGCTCGAGATGACTTTCAATGTCTGGTTTGATGATTATCATTCGATGATTGCAAAAGGTCTTCAACTCAATGCTGAGAAGCAGCCAGCGGGGGACTATTTCTCCACAAAGAGTTTTGTGGATAAAAACACACTCTCATGCATGATACTCGGTATGTTATAATTAGCGGAGCTGATAGAAAGACAGGAGAATTTGATTTGAAGGATGGAGAAATCTTTACTGTTCCAGCAGAAGGTGTTACTCTTTTCTGTCCAAAACAAATTGCTTTTGACTGTAACCTTAATGTTGGTTGGTTGATGTAAATTTTACGAGTCATTTCATTGGGGGATTGAGAAATTACTTACTATTTGGAATGTTTCCTTTCAGAACCGGGGAAACTTGCAGACCCTTTCTATCGATTAGAACACCAGGGGGAAGATATAAGAAAAGGGATAGCAGTGGAGCTTTTTTAAGTACGCCTTCAGCATGTTTCTGATTTAAATCATGGAAATGACTGTGCTTGTAATAAGATCCCTGAAGCTGCAATGAGAGTAAGTGTTTTTTTATAAAATAATATTCCTGACACTTGCATGCTTTGTCAGCTGAATCATTAGTGGTAACGAAAAGTTTTGTTTGCCAAGAGCATGGGCTCCTTGTAAGTATTAACAAACACTAATAGTTTATCTGAAATTGATGGACCTGTTTGGTTAGATGTAAAGATATCTTTGTGTTCGTTAATATTTTGCAGTCTCAAAGGAAACGTGTTGCCGATGAAGTAGCTTACTTTAACAGGCGTGGACTCGGTATAGGATTGCTTCGAGTCTCCAGGGAAGATACACATGAAGCTGCAAAAATCAACTTAGCCTCAAAATTTGAGAAAAACAGGAACGAAAAGTGGGCTGCAATTGAAGCTTCCTCGTTGTTTGTGAATGATTCTAGCTTTTCATCTATGGGGAAAAAGATGGATTTAGTTAGAAAGAAGAACAGAAAAGATGTATCTGGGGCATTAGGCATCACAAAGGAAAGTTTAGTTAATTTTTTTTCCTGTGTTTGTCTCAATTTCCTTCTTCTATCCCTAAAGAAGAAACGGGCTTGTGAAGCTGTGATGTACTGTATGGGACGACCAGTTATATGATAAACTGGAGATGTAATTTGTTGTAAGATATACCCCTAGTATCACTGATGAGAATAGGTTTGCTGTATACAACCTTGGATCATATAAGAGAACAGTAATTTGGTGTATAAGATCTTCCCTCTAGCAGGAGGAAAGGCTTAGTAATCTAGCTGGATTATTAAGAAAAGCACTGTACATTATCAAAAACCTGTGATTCTTATGAGTGGTTTCTATAATTGCACTGTTACTTTCCTTAAAACATTCAGTCGAGGAGAGCAAAAGAAAGGAACAGAATAAATATACTTAAGCCGAAATGAAGAGTGCTTTCATCATGTGTAAAATTAATATTTATTTAAAGTTCATTACCTTTCTTAGATTCTTATGATTTTCTTATAATAAATATACATGACTAGCTCAGACTATATGATATATAGATTTCTGTAAATCAAACTTAAAGTGTTATATTATATAGCTCTATGTAATTATTTACTTACGTATGATATGTGCAAATGCAATTATGTATTTATTTAATTTTTGATGTGTTAAGTGGAAAGGCTCTTTAAAATCAGTTTATTGTTTTGGTTATGGTAATAATTTGATTTATATTATTGCATTTTTAAAAAGTTGTTGAAATATGGTGTAAAGTGACAATTTTTTCTTGGGCAACACATCTAATAGAAATAGGTTTAAAAAAATGTCAGCTCTTATGCATGTGATATATGTTTACCCACCTCACAAAATGACACTGTTAGAGCCGTTTCCCCTGTTCAGCTATTACAATAGAACGCTCAGTGTAATAAGATCTTGCTCTTATAGAATTTTTCCTAATATATGGTATTTTTTCTAGCTTTGAATTTTATATATGCCAGGTCATCTAATTTTAAAACTTTACAAAATTATTATATTGTATCTCAATTCTACAGTAATATCAAAGATTCCAATACCCTTCAAAAGACCCCCAAAAATGCCCACAATTAAATAACCATTATCGATTCTGGTGGCGTGCCCCTCGTGTTATACAACTTTTGGGATTATGAAGAGAGCTAAGGTAGCGTAACGTGTGTGACAAGTTTCAACCTAAAGCCAAATTTGTCTCCCAGAATTGCCATTACCTTCTGTACTACTTTTGTCACGAAGGCCACGGTCTACGAGATTTTATTAATAGATGTGCTGACTGGTGGTCACAACATGGGTCCCAAGGATTTTCCTTGATAATTATTTAGTAAATATTTTACAACCATCATTAAAGAAGTGCCCTATTTAAACAAATGGAATCGTATACCATTATGCTTTGGGTTTCCAAACCTGGGATCTTTTGCAATGTGAATGGAGCTTTGATTACTACACTGTAACTTCACAGGACTATCTTTTGGGATTATGAAGAGAGCTAAGGTAGCGTAACGTGTGTGACAAGTTTCAACCTAAAGCCAAACTTGTCTCCCAGAATTGCCATTACCTTCTGTACTACTTTTGTCACGAAGGCCACGGTCTCCGAGAGTTATTAATAGATGTGCTGACTGGTGATCACAACATGGGTCCCAACTCCAAGGATTTTCCTTGATAATTATTTAGTAAATATTTTACAACCATCATTAAAGAAGTAGCCTATTTAAACAGATGGTATCGTATACCATTATGCTTTGGGTTTCCAAACCTGGGATCTTTTGCAATGTGAATGTGGCTTTGATTACTACACTGTAACTTCACAGGACTATGCTCCGAAAATAGTATAGACACTATTAATTTTTCTAGCCTTGGAACTTGTTTTATGGCTGACTTATTGCCATAAACTATGATGTGCTTGAAAGTGCAATGGTACACTACTTTTTTCAATTCCATAATAAGGCACCACTTTTTAACATAGGCAACATCTTCGGGTTGATTTCCTGGTGTCAAAATTTTCTCGATGTTCCAGATAACAAGTACGATTTAACAGATCATGCTTTGAAAGCAAATATAATTCCAAAATACCATTTTATATCAATAATCTTTTCATTACCAATAACTGTGCTAGGTTCAGATTCACAATGTAGGAGCTAAAGAGGCATTGCATAAACAATTGCTTAAGAGGTTTTTAATAAAGAGCCTAACTTAGTAGCAATCGTGCTTTTTGTTTCATAAGCAATTTTTATTAATGAATCAGCCAAATCCAATCCAATTTTATATGTTTGACTAGATTGATCCAATAAAGTTGAATTTGTTTACGTTTCTTGTACCATACTTAAGCTCTGGTTGGATTTATTGCATTTCTTGCGCGATGATCAAGCCGTTTGATTGGTGCAAGATAATCTCCAGGAAACAATTCCAAAGCATTTCTTTTGTCCACCCAATTTATCCGGGAAAAAAATACATCTGGCACACACCCAGATAGGGTATAAAAAATTTAGGCCTAAGGATAAAACGAGAGAAATATTGGGCTAAAAAGACGGTGGTGGATATAATTCACGTGTCAAATAGTTTGTGCAAAAAAATTGAGGATTCAAAGGGCTGGCAATAATATAACCTAATTTAAACCTGGTACAGGGTATTGCATTTCCAAAGATCTCTTATATCGTGACATGCAATAATTTACAGCTATTATGGACTATAAAAAGTGCCTTCGCTGATAAAGATTTGCTACGTTGGGACCATTGCATCTATATGGGAAATATTCAAGCAAACAAGACAAAAGAGAACCGTAATAATTTATGCCTAGAAGTTCTCAATATAGGAAAAGAAAAAGCAACCAGCAAGCTCCAATTATATCTTTGAAGCATGAATTTTTGGAAAATTACAAATGTAACGTCATTCTCATGCTTGCCAAACAAGATCAAATTACCCAAGATTTTTTGACCTTTGCCTATAACACTCTAATGCTGAAGAAGTTTGTGAGGAGTATTCAGCCTCCATGAAGTCCATTTTTCTGATTGAGGGTGTCACAAAATTCTCTGCTATGATGAAAGCAAGGCATATGATGGTCAAGACAGTTTTGTTATTGCTGATAATTGTTTTAGGCATATCTTCTGTGGGGGCTTACAGAGTTCTTGGAGAAAAAAATGACAAGAAATTTAGCAGTGACCAGACTTTGGATAA
This sequence comes from Sequoia sempervirens, assembly GCA_007258455.2. Lineage (NCBI taxonomy): Eukaryota > Viridiplantae > Streptophyta > Pinopsida > Cupressales > Cupressaceae > Sequoia > Sequoia sempervirens. The sequence goes on from VDFB02171735.1 coordinate 39,926, forward strand.
ATCCCAAGCTAAATGTAATGCTAAAAATGAAGATGAAGGAATAGATCCAAGGTATGGGATGGAAAAAAGAATTGTCCCCGCAGGCCCTAATCCACTGCACAACTAATGAAAGTCCTGCATAACTCAGCAACATTTATATAATCAAACTGCTGATGATGCTTGCAAGAATGGCTTAAAACTTTTTGATAAATATTTGAGGGAGCTGTAGGAAATTGGAAGCAATAGAACTTGTAATGGGTATTACTGAGATGCTTCCTTTTGGCTGGTATTCTGCACTGGGTATTCATACAAACGCTTGTAATTTAGTTTAGTACATGTGTATTATTTGTATGTTATGATAAACTAGATTCTTGGTTCACAGCTTGATACAAGGATGATTGCTGATTCATTCCACCTCCCTCTGTAATTTATATGTAATTGTATATGAAGAGACACAGATTTTATCCAAATATGTTATGTTCTTTACATGCTTAAAAAGTATGCTCTTGATAATGCTTTGCATATCTTCTCTTTAGTTCTACATGTTTCTGGGTATCAAATTGTGCTTTTTTCTCCTCCCTTTCTGCTTGGATGTATTGGGAAATCTGCATCTCTTTGTTCCAAGTGACTCATTATGTGGGTTTGATTTAATTTAATTTTAATCATGATTTATATTCTAGTTACAACTCAAAACAAAATAGATTATGTTACACATGATGGTTTGGAATTCGGGATGATTCTCTTAATGCAGAGTAGAACAACTCTTCTCAAAGTTCAGAATGAGTTAAGCACATCTTTCCCACCAAGCATTTTGTCATGTAAAGGTATTTGGAGTAATTATGGATTAGTTTAACTGTGGAATAAGATACAGCATCAAGGTCTTCTACGTAAGAGATGCATTAATTCAATATGGAAGAAGAAACAGCTGGTTCTTCAACATAACTTAGGATCATTGCTATTCAGTACAACTGGAAAAGGTATTTAAGTTGCTGTCGCATTAGTTTTTGAACTCAAGAAGACAGCTGGTTTTGTAAACAGTAAGATTGCAAATCCTTTCTAGCTATAGGCTTTGCAAGAAAGTAGATAACTTGAGTTGTCACCAGTATAAATGCAATTCTCCATAAATATTCTTTTGGGCCCATCATATATACTATAATTGTGTTAGTATTGCAATTATTTGCATATTAGAACAAAAAGTAAGTATTCAATAACATCAAAGTACCCAAGCTAGAATCTGTGTCATTTCACCAGGCATTTCTTACCCATTTTGGAGATCAGGGAGAGCTTTTCTTTGGAGTTACTATATGATATCATGAATATGACGGCACAGAAGCTTTATAATAACACAAATGTAGGACTAATTTTGATTTGTCTAAGGTATTAATTTTCATCCCAAAATTAAAAAAGAGAGATGCCTAATATTAGGTAGCTACATTTTGGGCTACACTGCCATGACAACCCATCACACACTTGTACCTAGGATTAACTTTGTACAAATCTTGACCATTTTTGTCATGTACTCTATACAATAGTCAATACCAACTCTCAAATATGAACGGTGTCCCATCTTCCTCAACCACCATTCATGATCCTTTTCTTCAGAATTCATTTTAGTTTCAAGCCCCTGGGTATTTGTAGATTGGATTTTGAAAAACAGACATATTATTACTGTTTTAGTTTAACAAGAATGATTTTCAAATTGGTGTTTCTGGATTTGATTGTGTATGAGATTTTTTTGCATCAACGTTTCGGAACACACTCTTGTGATCTGAAACGTTGATGTAAAAAAATTTCATACACAATCAAATCCAGAAACGACAATTTGAATTTGCTATATGAATTGTAAAACTTTGATATTATTAAGAATGATTTTGGAGAACACTTAGAATTTTTAACCTTGATGTTTAGGGTCAAAATACATAGATGCAATAACAATAATGTATTATATTTACTTGATGACAATTATAATAGTGAAGCAGTTATAAGTTCACAGTTGACTGAATAATGCTAAAGACTACTTCATTATATTCCTTTATCAAATGAGATGTTATATTTAAAGCCAAACAGAATAAAAAGACTAATAAACCATCTAGAGGTTGCCTAAAATAAACTTAGGACCTGATATACATTGTAAATGCTTATTATTAATTGTCTGTAGACAAATCTATTCTAAATGTATGTAGAGATGAGATGTGAGAATTCTAGCTTTACAATTAGTTTGGGGATAAAGTATTACATATATTGTATATATCACATCTATATTCAAGCATGCTGATAAAGAAGGGTAATAATATAGTGTGTCTCACTGTTGTGTTCTATTATATTTTATTGATTGTAATAGCAAATAATTAAGAATTTGAAGAAGTATTAATGAATTATTTGCAACATTTTAAATGTTGAATTATTGTAATAAAATGTAGAATCTTTTTATTATTTTTTATAAATCTTCATATTTAAGGAATCTTTTTTAAAATTTGATTAATTTAATCTTTTATTTTTAATTATTTAATTGATAATATTTTAGACAAAATATTTTCACATAATTTTTTTATATATATTCATTTTAAAAAAATTTAAAAATATTGAAACAAAGACATTGATACTATGAGGATGGTTATGTTTTGAATTTTTTGACATTGACGGAATATATTTCAATAACAAATGTATGCTAAAGTATAATATTCAAATAAAATATAATGAAACATATGTTTAAAAAGCTAAAAGTGAGGATTATTTATGTATATAATTTTAAAAATATTTTTATGATATTAATTGATCCTAAATTTTGGGGATTAAAGTGATAGTTCTTATCTAATAAAATTGATGCATGTTGTTTTGAGGGAGAAGGTTGTCGTATAGGACATTTTAAGAGACACAAACATATATGTTGAAAATATCATCTACAATGAACTCAGTCGGCATTTTCATGTGGTTCAAGAATATGACACACTATTGTGGTCCCACCTATGAGTTTATCCTTATATTTATAAACTAAAAATCTAAAGTTAAATGTAAGTAATAAATGGCAGTTCACCATATTCATAAAAAAGGTCTACTTGATCTCTAGGAATTATAAATAAAAATGAATTTTTAGATTTAGACTTGTCCATAATTTAAATTTCCAAGGTTACCTACACAAGGGGTTACAAAGCATGCTAGAGCATTATGGAAGCATACACAAGTATGAATGAGGAAAGAGTGTAATAACGTAGGCATCTTTATCATGTGACAAGACTATTCCAACTATCTCTCTCCAATCCCTATTTCAAAGGTCAATCAACTAATAAGTACTTGATTGAAAAGATCTAGTAAAATTAACCAACTAATAAGTACTTGTTCATCAAGTATCTACATAGTGGAGCAAGGATGCATTCCTTACATGTATTACCTGCCTAGTTTACAAAATATATGTGATGATGGAGGCTAGGCCTTGTTGGGTTTAATGATATGTTGGATAGTGCAATCAAGTTAGGTCGGTTCTAAAGTAATGTTTCTAGGTTAGACCTTAAGTATATTGATGTTAGTTGGTTTCAAAATACAAGATATATATGTAATGTTGAGATATAATAGACAAGCTTAGTTCTAAAATAATGGATTAGGTTGACTCTAGCTACCTATAATGCTAAAAAATGTTCAAATGTGGTGGATGCTATACAATTGACTAGGTTGATTCTAGAGCACCAAAATGATAAAACTAAAACTCTAATGTGTGTGTGTGTGTTGATATGCTGGATAATGAGAATAAATTAGAGTTAAGTGCATATCACAGTTTGGATTTGGATACAATTAGGTGTTAGGTGTACTTTATAATCTTGATCTAGTAGGTCACAAGGTGGTGGCATACTCAATATTAATGCTTTGGTGATAGTATTTTATTACCGGTATCACTTGTGATATTTAGATGGCTTGGCATACACATTTCTTGTTATCATTGAGTTGTGAATGTTGTGCTAGGGAGCATTTTGAAGAAATAGGTGTTAGTATGAGCTTAGGAACTAGGCAAGGAGAGAATACCATGTAAAAGGGAAGAATAAGCTTAGAGAAAACATCAATTTATAAATTAAGGAAATATTAGTGGCTCAAGAGTGGTAAAGCAGTTTGTAATTTATATTAAGCTAGAAATAGTTAATTCATAATTATGCATATGGATGCTATGCTTGTTGGGGATGGTGAAGGAGCTTGATGGCAATTATATGGTGGAGATCAAGGAGGCAATGATAAAGCTAATGTTGGACCCAAACCATTTGATAAGGAGGAAAAATATTTTTAGTGTTGCACAATGTTTATGCAATGCTTCCATGTTGTCAATGGAAGCCAAATCATTTATGCTACACCATGATGCATAAGAGATCAAGTAGTTGAGTGCGCAATTAGATAGTTTGACCAACCACCTTCACATAGTAACATTTAATCAAGCTACATTATTCTAGTGTTTTAAGGTTTTGCATAATAGTTTCCATATCAACTTCTTACTGAATCTTATTGTTGAAGAAGTTAAATATTGCAAGAGGAAGCAAGTGGAGCCAAGCCCTATTTTGGTTTGTCTATTAAATACCTTGGGGGTGACCTACGTAATTTTTTTCCCTCCCCATACATTTTGATACTCTATGGTGTTTATAGTTATTTAGTGTAGAGTAATATATTTTTTTTAGGTTAATATGGAACCTTAGGAAGGATAGTATAGTTAGCAACTTGAAATTTAAAAGGTATTTTTTGATGTTAATATGTATACATTTCTTGAAGAAATATAATTTAGTGGTTTGAATAAAAATTTGTGTAGGTTAATATAGTGTTCTTGAAGATGGATCTAGTGAACTATAATTATTTGAATCTAAGCTTTAACACTCTTTTTTATTTATCTTTTTTTTTTTAATGGAAAGTTTTATATTAGAAAAAAATCTTTATTTTTCATTGAGAAATTACACTAACTTAGTTATAAGTTTCTCATTGAGAAATACTAACTTAGGTATAAGTTCTGAATACACATGAAAGAGATTAGTGCTAGATAGTGAGGGCTTGAAAAATTGATAAAGATAGTGAAAATATAATCAAAACTTGTATTAGAATGGCATCTATGGACAACCTTAGAGGATGACTATAATATCTAAGTAAAATTGAATAAGAAATACTAGAAATGACTATTTTATTATTATTTTTTATAAAATGAGAATAGTCATGTAACCATAGGAGAGCTTGTTTTAATATTATCTAGAGGTGTGGAAATGCTAGAAAACAAAAAATAGTTCTAGTAGATTTTTTTCTAGAATAGTGGTTAGAGATTTGAAAATTTTACAAGTTTATGAAGGGAAAAACTTTATTTTCCTTATATCTTACAATATTTATACTAAAGAGCTTAAGTGTTGTTAATTGCAAGTCAAGTATGAAGCATAATGAGAGTATAAAAAGATGGTTGGGAGATTTTAAATACAAAATATGTTTATCAAGGGGAATAAGAATATGGGATGAACGAAGAAAGGGACGATAAGTCAATTTTGATGGAAAAATATAACCCAATATATAGGCTTTGAGTGTCGATATGAATGAAAGATATTCCCTAATTGATTTCCCTCTTGGGTCTTTTTTGTAGACACCTAAAATCTCACCTTACCCAACCATGCCTAATTTTAGCCCATCTTAGCCTATTAATTAAACAAATATTTATGATTTATTTATTTAATTAATTAATTCCATCATTTCCCCATATTTATCTTAATCTTTTAATTTAATAAATATTTATCATTTATTTAATTATTTTTCTTTAACATCATCCCATTAATTAAATAAATGTTTTATTTATTTAATTAATTTCCCTTTATCCTCTATCCTTATTCGTCTAATTTAAGCCCTCAATCTTGTTCACATGAATCATAATCTAAAATTTCCATCATGTGATAAGTGTCCTCTTCACATGCCTAACTCCTTATCTAGATTCATTGAACCTAGACACCTACCCAAAATTCAAACTAACTTTTCATTATATCCACTCATTTCAATCCCACCTCTTGATCCTAGTCATTCACATAAGGTTTTTAAGCCTTATCCTAATCCTAAACTTAGATCCTATCCTTCATGTGCCACTTGTCACATGACTACATCTTTGAGTAAAACCCTAATCCTCATTCAATCTTATCCATCCATCATCAATCATTTAGGTAGCCAATGATTTTGCCTCTTCAAGACTCTATATTTAGAGGATCTCATCCTTCTTAATCTCATTCTAAGCTATCATACCCTTATTTTATAATTTTGATCTCTCATTTAGCAAGCATACCAAGGTTATGCTAGAGTATCGAACAATCCACTTCATATCATATCACAAGAGAAAATCAAATGGAACAAGGGTGCATTTTGTTTCTGCTCATCAAGGAGTGAACAAGGATTATAGATGAAGGTATTGTGTTTGTATTGCATTATCTTCCATTTTATTTACCTTCAATATTTTCCTCATCTTCATTTTGGCATGCTCAGTGGGACCCACGTCCATGTTTAACCTTTTTTGGTAAATATTTTGTGAGTTTTGTGATGCAAAAATAATTTTTAGGTCTTCAAATATGAAGTGGAATCTCTATTTCATAGAAAGGTGCCTCTGTTGCATAGAACTGTGTGCCTTTGATTCATAGAAAGGTGCCTGTGTTCTACAAAGTTGCACTTTCGTCACATAAAATGACACCTCTGTTATTTGCATTTTATTTGATCAATTAAGGTTTGGCCTAGGGTTCAACTAACCTTTATGACCTTATTTTGTAGGATATCATCTCTCTAACACTTTTTTTTGTAGTTTTTTTACTCTTTGACTGCAAAAAATAAGGTTTCTAGGGTTTTGTCAAACTAGGGTTTCATTGAAGCTTTCTACGAGATCTAGGGTTTTCATCATCTTGAGATTTTTTGGGCCTATTATCTAACCTATTTTTGAAATATCTATATGAACTTTCTAGTGTTCCCTAACTTCATGTTCTAGGTTCTCAAGTTTTTTGATTAAAAAACTTGATTTTTTAGACCTCGAGGCACATTTTAAGGCTTTGCTAGTGAAACTGTGCCTCTACTTCACAAATTTGTACCTCTACATCATTAAGGTACACCTCTACATCATAAAGTGGTGCCTCTATTTGGTATAGTTGTGCTTCTATTTCAATATGTCATTTCTAGGGTTTTGAGCTCTTTTTGGCACCTAACCTTCACTTTTGGTCAACTAACAAGTGGTGTAGCTTGTGAACACATGTCAAAGATCATTACCATAAAGGTAACTGAAGGTTTGATGTGTTGGTGTGAATAAAATTCTTGTACCTAGCTAATTATTACTAGGGGACTTATTCACATGTTAAGTTTACTTAGGTCCTAAGATTCTTTCTAGAAGACTTAGTCGTTATGTCTAAATCTTATCTTTTTTACTTTTATATCAAGTTAGTTGTCTCATGTCATAGGATTAAGACACTTGTCATGATCTTGTATAATCGTGTCTCACCTTGGCTATATAACCAAGGGGTTCTCATTTGTAAATCAATTCTAGAATATTCAATTCCATTGCAATCTTGAGCATTGCATATTGATCTCTTTGTGCTTTCCATTTGGCATCTAGATCTTAGGTGGCTATTTCGATAGCCAACTCTTACATGGTATCAGAACAAGTTGGGTGCCTTTGGTTAGTCTATTTTGAGAAATATTGGTAGATCTTTAAAAGTTGAGTATGCCCTTTTCTTGCATTGTATGATGATTTGGATAATCAAAAAAACTTGATAGAAATACTAGATTTTGGGGGGTTCCTCTTTGCGGCTTTGTATTGCAAGTTCAAATCAAAGCTTTTTGGTGCAAATCTAAGTTTACCATTGAGTTCAGGGTGCTCAAGAAAGTCATTTTTTTCCTTTTGTTTCTTCCAAATCAAACATATGAGGCTAGATCTATGAGGATTTGAAGTTGAAGAGTGGTTGCCAGATCTAAAAGGTAGCTATAATTTTGGAGCATTTTGGGTCAAATCTAACCTTTCTATCACATCCAAAAGGCCCAAAAAAACCCAAGATCAACTGTCAATTCATCAAAATCAAACAACTTTACTCGGGGCCATCAGTGAAAAAAAGCCCCCTCCTTCACCAAGTATATGGTCTCTTGCAAGTCAACTATGCAATTTGGTACAATAAAAAAGATATAAATTCAACATTTTTCAAAAAATTTAAAAAAAATTATATTGCCAAAATTTATTTTTTCAGAAAAGTTTTATTTATAAAAAATAAATAAATAGGGTTTACAGAGTACAGACTACAAACCTATAATTTGTAGGTATCCTACAATGTCTTTGGGTACTCTATATTGTGCCACGTGGTGTAGGTGGGCCCTACCACCTACCACAAGCATGGCGATACTGTCACATGTACCAACCATTCATGACCATTAAAAACCAATGACATTTTTTCAATAAAACTAGTGTCAACAAAAGAATATTCTACTAAGTTTGAGCAGGTTATTGCAGGCGCTCTCTCCAAAGGGAATATTACGGCTAGTCAAGGAATAAATGGGTGACCCATGAAAACTGATGACAACCATATAGCTATCAAATTTAAGCCAGTTAAATAGAGAATATTCGACAAATTTTCCCTATTGACGTTAGACGTCAACAGGGGCTTAAGGATTTTTCCCCCCCTCCATTTGAATTTCAATTTTGAAGGGTGATTTTCAAACTCACATAACTCAGGCTCAAGACCTCCATTTTACAAGCAATTTTTCTTTTGGGGCAAAATTTTGCTCTCTTTGTAGTGGTGCAGATGGTTTTTTATTTTGGTGTTTGGATTTTCTAGAAATTGCAGATTCTCATAGATGTTGTTGAGCTGTTCTCATTTTGATAACTTTAGGTGCTTCGTTCTTGCTCCTAGGTAACAATTTTGGGTATTTTTATTTTAAAGTGAATAATTTTTCATGTACTTTACAATGGTGTGATTAGATCGATCTTATTTTGTGTAAAAATATATTTTGAGCTTGTGGCCAAATTTGGCATTTATAAGCACTAAGATCAAGCCCACTTCACTATTTTTGGCAAGTGGCATCTGTAAATGCACTAAATATAAAGTTTCAAATCATATATTGTTAGGGGTGATTCTTGATTGAGTGATTTGGGGGGTCTCTTGGTGCATTATTTTGATCTATTTGCTTGTGCTCTTCTTTTCCATGGATCATTCTAAGGTTCCTTTTCTAACATCATATAACTATTTGAATTGGCATCAACATGCATGGAGTACTCTAATGAGTCAAGGTCATTCTTTATATGTTGAAAATAAGGTATCTGAACCTACAAATGCAGATAAAAAGATAAAATAGATGATTGAACATACCAAAGCTCTTGGATGTCTTTGTAGCTTAGTTTCTCAAGATCTATTGTTTCAAATTGAATCATGTAAGAATTCTCATGAAGCTTGGAACAAATTCAAAACATTATATGGTACTATAGATGAAGTAAGAGGCTATCAAATTGATAATGAGCTAATAAGCCTTGATCCTAAGAACTTTGACAATATCTAGGACTACATCACTAAGGTTAATGATCTAAGAGAGTAATGTAAAGCATGTGGAATTGATAAGAAGGATATTCAATTGATCTACAATACATTAAAAAAACTTGGTACCGATTATGTTGTTTTTATTTCTAACTTTCATACTTATAGGTTGACTATGGGGTCTACATATACTACACCTTCATTTGCATCATTTTCTCATATGTTAATACATGAGCAACAAAATCTTATATCGATGGGTGTCATCAAGTCATCTGAATCTCAAGCATTATTGGCTAATCAAGTGAAAGAATTAGAACATACTAATAAGAAAGAAAAGAAAGAAAAGATCATTCCACATTCATATCAACCAAAGAATAAATCCTCTTCCATAGAGAAATCCTCTAAGAAGGAGAAGCCAACTTGTTCATATTGCAAGAAGCTTGGACATGACGAACATTCTTGTTATTTAAGAAAGATATTGATGAATTGAAACATCTTCTTAAGAAGAATCATATTGATCTTCATATATTTTGTAGCTCTATTAGTTTATATATATATAATTTAAAAAGGATATAAAAATTTTTAAGGGTATTAAAATTTTTAATGGTACAACACATTGTTAAGGGTTCCATAAACAACCTTTTGATATAAGGTGGACCTAAATTCAAATTACATGAAATGTGTAGCAATTCGATCCAAAATCAAATTTCTTGCCACCAACAGAACATGATGTCGTGCACTACCATAGGAACCTTAAGCAGGTCATATCCTAACACCACACACAAGATTTGAATTCCACATGCTACTAGTCATTACCACCCATGCCTTGAACTCCAACTGGTTGATAGACAAACACAAAGAACCTTTTGTTACTTCAATATTTTTGCATGCTGGACATATCCTCTAGAAACTCTAGGATATGATAGAACTAGTGTAGGAATACTCTCCTCTGAAACTACAAAGTGAGAATGTATTTCTTGAAGAAATGTAGACCATGATTGTATTGGTAGAGAAATCTCTTTGCTCTGAGAACTAAACTAAAACATACTAGTACAAACTTCCAAACCACCACTGACATAGAGAATAGATGCAAGCATGATATTGTAAGCATACAATAATCATACAAGCACTCCTTAGAACTAATAATATACATTTCTTGATTTTGCATCTTGGCAGTAAAATTACCAACACTGATCAAATTAAACTCTTAGCATACAACATGCATCAACCAATCTTCTAATAAGTCAAGGGGAATATTATGATAATTCAACTTAGCCTTAAATAAAGAACACATTTAACATTAAACTTCTTACTGCATCCACTGAAATCAATGATATTACTGACAATATTTGACATCAATGGAAACCTATGTTCAAATACCTGAATATTCTCTTTACTGCTTTAACATAAGTTTCTTTAGGTGCTTCTTGAAATCTAGCAACCATTCCAACTACTTGCATTATATCCAGTCTAAATGTTGTCACATACAACAAACTACCAATCATAGATCTGTACAAGGTTTGGTTTGCCAGAGTAAATTCATTATCTTTACTCAACTTGCATCCTATAACCATAGGTGTTCCTACCAATTTGCAATCTTCCATTCCAAACTTTCTTAGCATTTCCTTAATGTACTTGTTTTTAGAAATGAAAATTCCTTTGTATGATTGTATAATCTGCAATCCAAGAAAGAAAGATAATTCTCCTAGCATAGACATTTTAAATTCATTTTGCATTGCCTTATGAAATTTGTAGCACATGCCATCACTGCTACCACCAAATTTGGTATCATCTACATAGACCACAACTATTAGTAGTTGGTCACCTTTTATTTTTATGTATAGATTACTATTTGTACTTCCTCTCTAGAACCCCTAATTGTAATTATCCATTCAACCTTGAATACCAAGCTCTGGGAGATTGTTTGAGACCATACAAATCCTTCTTCAATTTGCAAACATAATCTGGATTTTTAGAACATTGAAATCCTTTCAATTGTTCAATGTAGACTTCTTCTAGCTATCCATTCAAAAATGTTGACTTCACATCCACCTAGTAGACATTAAAGTTCTTGAATTCTAATAGAGCTAGAAATATCCTAATTGATTCTAGTCTAGCTACCAAAGCAAAAGTCTCCTCAAAATCTATGCCTTCAATCTAAGCATAACCTTTACATACAATTCTTTCTTTGTTTCAGATTGATTCACCTTCTTCATTCAACTTGTTTCTGAAAACCCACTTGGTTCCAATCACATCATTGCCTTTAGGTCTTGGGACAAGTTCCCAAGTTTCATTCTTCTTGATATGATTTAGATCTTCCTCCATAGCTACTATCCAACCTTTCTCTTTGCTTGCTTCTTTATAGGAATTAAGATCTATCTTTGACAGTAATGTAAAGTGTATTTGTTCATTTTACTTCTCAAGTTTATTCTAGGTCTGAACCTCACTAATTTTATCTCCTATAATATGATCTTTAGAATGATTCCTTTGAACATACTTTGCTATAGTTTTTGTAGCAAATTTTGAATCTTCAATACTACTGGGAATTGGTTCTTCATCATCTTATGCTTCAAGAACACTAGTAGGATAAATTGTTTAATCAAATCTCACATTTTCACTTTCTATTATCCTCTTCAATATTTTGTTGTAACATCTATATGCTTTACTTCTCAAAGAATAACCAAGAAAAATACCTTCATCAGATCTAGAATCAAATTTACCCAATTTTTCTTCATCCCTTTTGATGTAGAACTTGCTTCCAAATATTATGAGATGTCTGATAAATGTCGGTCTTTCTCTCCATAGCTCATATAGTGTCTTATAAATATTGTATCTAATTTGAACTCTATTCAGAAAAAAATACAACAGTTTGAGTAGCTTCTATCCAATACATATCTAGTAGATTTGGTTGACATAACATTGTTCTTGCCATCTCTTCTATAGTCTGGTTCTTCCTTTTAGCAACTCCATTTTTCCGTGAAGTCCTAGGAGCAAAATATTTCCTTCGAATTCCATGCTCTTCACAAAATTTGTCATACTTATCAACAATGAATTCCCCACATCTATCTGATCTCAACACTTCGATTTTTCTTCTAGTTTCATTCTCAACTAATGCCTTGAATGCTTTAAACTTCTGAAATACTTTTGACTTCTCCTTCAGAAATGCAATCCAAGTCATCCTAGTATAATAATCAATGAACATCATGAAATACCTACCTCCTTGTAGACTTTTTTTCCTCATAGGTTTGTACAGATATGTATGCACCAGATCTAATGGTTTTGATGTAGAATACTCCTTAGCAAGAAATTTTCTTCTTGTCTACTTTCCTTCATGACATGGCTTGCAACTTATAGATGGAGGTTTCTTAATCTTTGACATATCTCAGACCATTCCTCTTGAGAAAATATTTACAATGTCATCAAAGTTCATATGTACCAACCTTTTGTGCCAAATACAATTTTCTTCTCTCTGCATAGTTAGACAATTATATCCATTTAGCTCATTAAGATGATATATGTCACTGCCTATTTTGCTTCCTCCTACAATCAATTCTCTAGTACTTGATTTCTCGATTTCATACCCTTCAACACTAAAAGATAGCTTATAACCTTTGTCACACATTTGAGTTACACTTAACATATTATGCTTTAGTCCCTCAGCATACATAACATCATGTGTCTTTGTTCTACCACCATCAAGACTTTAAAGTACCCTTACCAGAGATTTTGGCAATCGAATTATTTCCAAGAGTCACAATACATCCTTCAAATTTATTGAAATTCATGAACTTACTTTTATCTCCAATCACGTGGCTTGAGCAATCGTTGTCTATGATCCACAGGTTCTTCTCCTTCTAACATGCAGAGCAGTTTGAGAAATTATTGAATTTTCTAACTTATTTTCTTCAAGAACCTTCTTCTAGACTTTATTTGATTCATGATTTCTACTTTATGATCCTTTTCTTCCACTTTTTGGTAGAGGAGGACTCACAAAATTGCTTCTGAAGTTCCTTGCAATGTGTCCAAAGTTGTTGCACTTGAAGCAAATGTTATTAAAATTGTAAAGAGATGCAAATGCATTGTTGCTAACAAAGTTACTTCTTCTTACCAAATATTTTCTACAGTCCACAACTTTATGTCCAAAATTATTGCTATTAAAACAATAACTAGAGAAAGGATAATTGAACCTGGTGTTGAATTCTTGTCTTCCAAATCTTCTTCTCTTCTTTTGAACTTGAATAAATCCATCATTTTATGTCATACTTTCATCACTTGACATGATTCTATTAGACTTTGAACTTTTGGAGCTAGTCACTTTCGAACTTGCCTTAGCAAAGTTCATAAACTGTTATGTCCCCTTGTTCTTCTAATCATCAAAAACTATGCCAATTTTGACACACAGAGCTCTCTGACTTCCCATTATTTGATCTAGGGTTTTAGTACTCTTACCAAACTTCATATATAGGTGTTGATTCATTTTCTCAAGCTCTTTTCTTATTGTCAAATTTTTTTCTTCCAACTTCTCACAATCTTTATCTCTTGATAGAAACTTTCTAGTCATAACTTCTTCAATCCTTTTTTCTTCTTTTGTCTGGTTCTTCAACTCAACAATCATCTTTTCTTCTTTCTTCAAATCATAAAATAATTTTTATTTATCATTCACTTCTTCTACAATTCTATTCTTCAACCTTTTGATTTATTTTCCAACACAACAATTCTTCCACAAGATCTACTTCATCTTCATTATTTCTAGAATCCATTTCTGCATCTCCTTCAATAGTCTCAAAAGCCATGAAAACAACCTTTTCTTTTTCATCTCTAGAGATATCTTCATATTCTCTTTCAGTAGAGTAGTCTTCTTCCCCATTAGTGTAGAAACTCTTATGTTTCCTCTGACCTTTATTTATTCTCTGAAATGATTTATTTCCATATCTTTTCTCAACATTGTTAGAATTCCTATGGGGACACTTAGCCATAAAATGTCCTACTTCACTATAATTAAATCACTTAAAAGGTAACTTGCCTTTGTACTTATCAGAACCTATTTATAGCTTCCTGACAAAATTGGCTTCCTCCAAATCTGATACAATATTAGAATCTTGATCAAACTCCTTCTTAGATACTTTGAAAGTAGTTTCTTTCCTTATAGCATCTTCACTTTCAAATCTCATCTAAAAAGTAATTAGAATTCCATGCAATTTAGTCAACTTCAAAGCATTCAAATCCTTAGCTTCTTCTATTGTAGAGACTTTAGAATCAAATCTTCGAGGAAGAGATCTAAGTACCTTTTTCATAACAACCTTTTCTTTCAATTCTTCTCCAAGACCTCAAATAGAGTTGACAACTTTATCAACCCAGAGTAGGAATATGGCAATATTTTCATCTCTCATCTTCATGATTTCAAACTAAGACCTATGAGTTTGTAACTTCACCTCTTTGACTTTTTCATCACCTTCATAAATGGTTTCCAATTTATCCCATGTCCTTTGTTGTTTTGCACTACATCACTTTCACAAATTCAAAGTTAGTTATTCCACATAAAATAGCATTCCTTGCCTTAGCATTGATATCACAAGCCTTCTTTCTGACCCGATCCATAGGAGGGTTTTTAGGAATCTCATACCCCTCTATTATTGGCATCCAGATATCTATTCCAAGAGCCACCAAGTAGGACTCCATCCTAACTTTCCAAAATGCAAAATTGGAACCATCAAATAGTGGTGCTTTGTTTCTAGATAATCCTTCATGAGAAATTGAGTGTGCCATCCTAGAACTACCTTAAGGGTTGATGTAAGAAGTTGGGTCCACAAAAAGCTCAAAAAGTGGAAGTGTTTTTGTTATTTTTTAGAATTTGTCACACTTGGAATGAAAATTTGAGGCACTTACACAATGAATCTTAAAAAAAGTCAGTAATATGAAATTTAGCATTTTGAATCTAGTTTCCAAATATGTATTTATTCAAATACCTAGATGATAGAAATTGAATTTGATAGGGATGTATACAAACCACTTTTTAAAAGTCATTTTTTTACCATACCATGCACGTGTATAAACACCACTTTTTGACCCAAAAAAAAGTATTTTGCTAATTCCTTTTGGGGAAAGATAGCTAACAACATGAAGATTGATGAGGATATTTTTTTGTAATTTTTTTCTGAATATTTTTTTTATTGAATTTTTATTGGACTTAATTGCTATTTTTAAAAATCAACATGTATGGACAGCATAATTGGACCTAAATTGAACACTTTTTGAATCTCTTTTTTCATTGTGTAGAGAATTGTCTGAAGATTGATGCCATATAAATTTTTTACAAGAAAATTAACCAAAAAAAGTCTGATATTTCAAGTTTAAAGACTAGTTTACTTAGAAATTAATTAAAAAATAATAAATATAATCCAATTTTTAAAAAGTATATATATTTGGAAACTAGACATCGTGTTCTCTAATGGGTTTTAATTTCATAGATTGATTCAGAAAAAAAATCCATCAACCATATTGCTAAAGTTGGACATTTCTCTTGAACCTACCTTAGTTTTTTAGTTGTAGGTCAAAGGCTAAGGGTTAGGTTTCCAAGCCTTTGCTAAGCCTAAAACCAAGGTAGAATGTGGGTTGGAGATTCAAAATTTTAAAAACGTGTACGTGTTTTGTAAAAACACGTACGCATTACAAAATGCATACACGTTCTTTATTTGCTTGATTATATAAAAAATTAAATACTTTTTAGAAACGTGTACACATTTTACGTTACAAAACGCATACGCGTTTCTAAAAGGTATTTATTTTTTAAAATAAATGAATTGTACGTGTTATAAAACACATATGCGTTATATAACATGTATGCGTTTTATAATGCATACACATTTTTTTAGGCTTGGGTACCTGAAGCATAACACATATGCATTCTTTTAATAACGCATACGCATTTCCTACATGATTTGTTTTGGTTGAAACTTCCCCTCTTCGTGGACCCAAATTCTTTTTGTTACTCTTAAGTTGTTAGTCTTCTTCAAAGGAACTTAGATATGATACCAATTGAAGGGCACACAATCTAGTGAGGGGGGGTGAATTAGTAGATCTAATCAATTCAAAATTCTCAACTTCAAAATTGATTATCAGATCATGCAACTTGAATCTTTGCCACATTTATCAAAACATATGATTACTCTCAGCAAATCCCACATAAGAAATCAAAATATAAAAGCATTTAAAGCACACACATGAACACCAAAAATATGTAGAAACCTAAGATGGGAAAAACCATGGGGAGAATAGTTGTTTGGATCTACTATCCAAATCCATCCTCACAATACAAAAATATATAAATGAGTTTTACACACTAAAGTAGGCACCAACCTACCGAAGACACCAATCCCCTGATGTATTTATAGGCACTGACCTATTGGAGATACCAATCCCCAATTGAAATAATACAACAAGTAGAAAACCAATCCTACCATATTATAAAGATAAAGCTTGCAGATCTTCAATGCAACACATACATGTGCCAGATTCACAACTGACACTCTTCCTCACTTGAAATGATATTATGATACATGCACACACTGAAACATAATTCTCCCTTTTATCTTCACCACCGTCTCTTTAATTTGCACCAGCGACCAAATTTTCTTCACATAGGTATAATTCTAATCCATACAGACACACACTTCATACTTACAATGCATCTAAACATTTGAAATATATACATGACATTACATTAACACTCTTCTATGTTGGCCAGGGATCCACAAACAACCAAGATGACATAAGGTGGACCTAAATTCAAATTACATGAAACGTGTAGCAAGTCAGGCCAAAATCAAATTTATTGTCGCCAATCAAACATGATGTCGTGTGCTACCATAGGGACCTTAAGCATGTCATATTCTAACATCACACACAAGATTTGAATTTTGCATGTTACTAGTTGTTACCACACATGCCTTGAACTCCAACTAGTTGGCAAGCATACATAAAGAACCTTCTATCAATTCAATATTTTTGCATGTTGAACATATCCTCCAAAAACTCTAGGATATGATAGAACTAGTGTAGGCATACTATCCTTTGAAAGAGTAGAGGAAGAATGTATTTCTTGAAGAAATGTGAACCATGATTGTATTGCCAGAGAAATCTCTCTGCCTTGAGAACTAAACTGAAACATATTGGTACAAACTTCTAAACTACCACTGACATAGAGAATAGATGCAAGCATACAACAATCATGCATATACTCATCAAAACTAATAATATATATGTTTCTTGATTTTTCATCTTGACAGTAAAATTACCAACACTAATCAATCTAAACTCTTGACATACAACTTGCATCAACAAATCTTCTGGTAAGTCAAGGGGAATATAATGATAATTCAACTTAGCCTTAAACAGAGAACAACTGTGACATTAAAATTCTTATTGCGTCCTTTGACATCAATGATATTATTGACAACCTTTGACATCAATAACATTGTAAATCACTTTGGAACAACATTTCAAATGAATTAACTCATAAATAGTGTGCATTTAATAGTTTTAACCCAATTTCCAAAACATTTAATGCAATACTCAAGGAGAAGATCTAAATATTCTTATAGAATTAAATACTACAATATTAAGACTTATTCAAATATCTATGAACCTCATGTAATGATTATAATACAAATAATTATAACTCTGAGTAAGAACTCTAACCAAAATAAGATAGTTAACTCCACAACTCCATTGGACCAAGAATGCCAATTCATGACTCTAGCCAACCCCCAAGCTAGGAGCATTAGTAAAGAACTACGAAAACACTTACACATGAAAATTAATTTGTACAAAAAGGATGCACATGAAGGGATAATTTTATTCATAAATCCAACTCCTTGGTTTAAATAATGAAAATCACTTGAGAGAGAAACATATCCAAGAAAATAATAAGAATATGGGTCTCAAATAAAAACTAAGAATAATAATTATTTTCTATCATAATTTATAATCACATAGGGCCCAAAAAAACATATATCACTCTCAACACACCATCAAAACACCAATTAATATCCTAACCCTATAGATTCACAAAGCAATAATAACATTATTCATCCTCCCAACAATACCAAGCATGAACATATACCTTGAGAATGCCAAAACTTGGGATGTAGCATGAGTACATCATATAAGTAAATAAGCGTAAAAATGGAAGTGATATCAACTCTACTTCCATTTAAGGAAAGAGATCAAAAAAAATTCTCTATTAAAACATACATAAAAAACAACACAAGTTTACAACATAACACAAAACTCCTCAAATCTTTATCACCCATAAAATAATTCATTATTATTTCTTTTCGATGCATAAACATGCAAGATCTATAAATACTAAAAGGAGAAGAGATATCACCTCTCAAGGTAAGATTGAATGGAGTTGGAGACTCTTTCATCTTCTTTGATTCCTCCTCTCCATAATTTCCAAGATTTTAATATACTAATAAAAAGTTCAAAAATATCAAGAAAATGATAAAACTCTTACAAAACTTGTAAGGAAGCAAGGTAGTGGAACAAATTCCTACACTAATCTTGAGAGGAGGGTTATGGCAAAAAATTAATATCTTTACAACAATTATAAAAACTAAACAAAAATAAACATAAATATCGTTCATACCACAACATAGTGATTTATATGGGAAAACCATTTTGGGAGAAAAATCCCACACTCCAAAATCTTCCCAATACATTATTCAATAATCAACATGATTACAATATACTTGCAAAGAAATATTTCATAGGAGTATCACCAACTAAAGATTTGGAGGCATGTCAAGATCTATAAGACTCTCACACACAACCTCCATCTCAAGCATATAATATTTAGGAGACACAATAAGTGAAATAGTCAAACAATATTTACAAAACCATGAGCTAAAACCATCCAAAAAGTGGCACCCAAATTATCTCTAATCAAATATTCCCAATGATGTGTCAAAACATACACCAACACGTGTAACTCTCCCTTACAACTCTTTTATGTGTCCAACATGTTTTCACATTTTCTAATTCAAGAGACCCCACGTCTAGAGGCCATAACTTTCAATTTGAGAATTTGATTAACAAACTATTTGAATTGTTAGAAAGCTTGTGAAGTGCTCGATAAAGATATAACCCGTTTAACTAGTTATGACCACTTTCAATCCCAAAAATTGCCTCTAAGTACGTCAAACTAGACTTTAAAGCTTTAAAAATGGAGACTTTAATATCTTCAAATTCAAACATGGTCCTGGGTAGAAACTTTACTAACATGTTTATTTGGCCATTTTGTGGCTTTGGAGAAAATTTTGGATCCATTTGTTCTCAAATATAAACTTAATATAAATATTAACCTTTTGTAATTTCAAGTTTGAGACAATTCTTTCCTAATAAAACTCTCTCCAATCTCTCTAAACTTTTTGTGTTTTAAAAAAGTGAATGAATCAACCTCCTAAATGTCAAACTAGAAAGTTTATACATAAGTTCCATGTTACATATTCTCCTTGAATAAGATGAGGAAATATGAAATCCCAATTCCTAGATGCATCCACCATCTTACAATAATTTAATGTAAGGAAATACCTTATGTGTGCATCCACATGTTAGAATTTTAAATTAATTCTATTGCTAGAATTTAGTACATAAATTTACATTTAAATTAACTTAATGAAACTTAAATTAGAATTTAGTAAAAAAACTTCTAAACTTCCACAAAGGTAGTAGATAAACAAGAACCACCAATACTATATGTACCTTAACTTCCCATGTCCTTTTTTAATAATGATAGCATTAACATTCTACAACATCTACAATTGACATACTACTTTCACATATATATTTGACATCAATGACAGTCAACAACACCTTGACATCAATGACAATACTATGTTTAACAATCTCCCCCTTTGTCATTGATGGTAAACAAAGAAATGACTAACTTATTTGTGCTAATGTTTTAGCTCACCATAGCTCTCTATGTCTTGTAGATCATAGAAATACTATTATTACAAGTCATTTCATATTTCTCTTCCCTTTATTTTTCATTTCATTTTTATCCCCCACTTTGACATCAATGGCAAAGGGAATCTTAAAATATATTGTAGCACCTATATTCCTTACTTCTAGTTGAATAATGAAGAAATATACATTCATTAGATCTTGAGTCAAAATTACCCAAATTATCTTCCTCTTATAATGTAGCATCTACTTCCAAATATTTTGAAATGCTTGACTGATTTTGGTCTGCCTTTCCATAGTTCATAAGGTATCTTGGTGTTATTCACTCTTATTTGTCCTCTGTTGAGAATGTAGACTGTAGTATGAACAACTTATCTCCAATATACATCAAGTAACTTAATGTTGTAAGTATGAGTAGTTGGTGTTGTTGTTGATGTCAATAGATCTATGTTGTTTCATTGATGAGTTTGTGTTGATGCTTTGATTGATTAGTTGCATTATGTTGTCATTAGTAAGTGTTACTAGTGTCAACCTCTAGTGCTACTTTGATAAGCTTATGTCTGTGGATGTTATTTGGTTGAGTTGTTGTGTTGTAGTTGGTTTGGTGATAATGAGGAAGTGTTGAAGATGATGAGAATATGTCTTTGGTGCTTGGTTTACAAGTGCTTTTGAGAAAATTTGAATAAAAGAAGAAACAGTGTGGTTGAGAGGTGTTCTAGCATATAGGGTGATGTTCTAGTTTTGCTTTGCATTTCTTTTGTGTTGAAGATCTAATTGTGTGGTTTGGATATGTTGATAAAAGGTTTTCAGTGGTGTTATTTTCAAAGTTTCTTTTTCTGGATCGTTGTGTAGTGAAAGTTGTGTTCACTAGTGTGTGAATTGTGTATTACAGTGTTGTCTAGGAGAAATGGCTTTGCTCCACATTTCTCCACAGTTTGGTTTTTGGTATTGCAGTTCTAGAAGTGTGTTCATATTGCTCATATCTACCTTTAGTTGAACTAGTTAAAATTTTGGAGCTTCACAATTTAGTTTTTTCTTGAGTTACAATATGTAAAATGTTAACTAGGTGTACAAGATGTCTTCAGGTGAAATTTTTTGCAAAGGAATTTGTTGGATTTCAAGGTGTTTGTGGAATATTCCAAATTGTGTTCAAGTGATGTGTGTTGTCCATGATTTGTCTCAAGATTAAAGGAAGTGTGTACTTAATTGTTTAATGGTGTTTACACGGGCTTGATCAGCCTTGGGTGTTTACACTAATTGCAAAGTTGCTTCGGTGTTTTTGGATGCATGGTGTGGCATGTATAAGTGGATTAGCCCTGATTTAAGGTGTGATGTGGTCCGCCTTCATTCCTTTCCACTATGGGAATGCTTTGGTACCAACCTAATTTGAATTTGCACTGTTGAGGTGCATAGTTTACCTTGGAGTGTGCTTTCAAGGTTGAACAAGGTATAAATAAGTGTTGTGTTGATGGAGGATGTGTGTGTAGAGTGTGTGATTCGAATTGCAAAGTTGTGAAGTGTGAATTTGTGAAGTGAAGTGCAAGCTTTAATGAGTTAGATTACTAGAAGTAGTGAGAAGAAGGTGTTTACAATCTTTAGAAAGGATGTGAATGTGTTGGTGATGCTATGGTGGAATTTTCTATTGCATTCAGATGGATTTCTCGTTGTAACAATCTTTTTTCTTCTTCTTGTAATCTGGCAGTGAGCCCTTCTTTCTTTTGGGAAGTGAGCCCTTTGGAAATGAGCCTATTGTATTCAGTTTTACAATTACTTTATATTGTGAGCTAATCCTCACTATGGTTTTTCCCTTCTTGGTTTTTCCATGTAAATTTGGTGTTCTATTATGCATGGTGTTGATGTGTTTCAGTTTTTGTCATTTGCTTTCATGCTAAATCATTCTAACAAATTAAAGGCTAATAAAGTTGATGTGGATCTAAATGTTAATGAGGGTTTTGATGTTTTAATGTACAACTAATGCACCGCCCCTCTCAATTTTATTGTGCATTCAACACTTAGCTTGATTCAACATTATCTTTGCCATTTCTTGAAATATTTAATTCTTTATTTCAACAACTCCATTTTGTTAAGGAGTCCTTGCAACAAAGTACTATCTCATAATTCCATGTTTTTCACATAATTCTTCAAACTCATCAGAAGTAAATTCACTGCCTCTACCAGATCTTAAACACTTGATTATATGACCAATCTCATTTTCTACCAAAGCTTTAAATATTTTGAACTTCTCAAAGGCTTCTAATTTCTCTTTTAAGAAAGTAACCCATGACATCCTAGAAAAATAATTAATTAGAATCATAAAGTACTTTTCACCTTGTAAGATCTTTGTCCTCATTGGTCACACAAATCTATATGAACTAGCTCCAATGGCTTTGTAGTGGAATACTCCTTTGTCATAAATATTTCTCTTGGCAATTTTCCTTCTTGACATTCCTTACAGAGTGCATGAGGGATTTGCAATTTTAGGCATATCTCTTACTATTTGTTTGGAAATAATCTTCACAAGATGATCAAAATTTATGTGACCTATACTTCTATGTCAAATCCAAGTTTCATCTTTCTATCCCAAGAGACATTTCTTTCTTTTGATCTCATTGAGATTGTACACATTACTTTATGTCCTACTTCCTTCTACAACAAACTTACGAGTGCTTCTTTTTCCGATCTCACATCCTTATGCATTGAATGATAGATTATAGCCCTTGTCACACATTTGACTTACACTCAGAAAGTTATGATTTAGACGTTCAATATATAAGACATCATATGTCTTAGTTTCTCCACCATCAAGACTCAATTTTCCTTTTTCAAATATCTTAGCAACATAATTTCCACCAAACCTTATTGATCCACCATTCCATTTTTTTAGAAGTATAAACTTGCTTTTGTCTTTGGTCATCTGGCTAGAACATCCACTATCAATGATTCATGATTTTTTCTCATAATTCTATGCATGAAATTTAGTCTACGTAATCATTGATTTTTTAAAATTTTGATCTTCGTTCTTCTTTTTCCACACCTTCTCAAACTCTTTCTTATGATCAACAAAGATATCTTCTTTCGTATCTTGCTTAGGATTATTCTCAAAAGTAATTCTATAGTCTCTTGTAATGTGTCCAAAATTATTGCACTTGTAACAAATGACATTGAAATCAAATAGAGGTCCAAATGTATTACTACTTACAAAATTATTCTTTCTTGTAGGAAACCTTCTATAGTCTATTGCCTTATGACCAAATTGATTCCAGGTATAACAGTAACTAAACATGAATAATTGAACCTAGTAGATTTGTCTTTTTGAATCTCCTCCTTTGTTGGGATTGAATGAAAGCATCTTTTTCCTTTTTGAGTTCTTCAATATCCTTAGATTGTTTCACATTTGAACATCTAAAAGTATTTTCATTAGGATCTTTTGCAGATATATTTAGGGTTTTCTTAGTAGTCTTTGTGCCTTGACTTTCATCAAATCTAATGTTGGTTTTGATGTGGGGTGACCTTTGACTATTGATAATCTCATCCATAATCTGTGTCCTCTTTTTGAACTTCATATTTTTGTTCCTCTGACAATTTGCTTTCTCTAGATCCTTTGTCAAAGATACCACTTTTGCTTCAACCCTTTCACAATCCATTTCATTTACTTTTTATTTTTTTTCAAGACATCTTCTATTCTCTTTACTTCTTTTATCTGAACTTTTAGATCTATAATGAATTTTTGTATTCCTTTAACTTTAGCTTTTGTTTCTAATTTTCCTTTCTCACTTTCATCAGCTCATCTAGGGCAGCTATAAGTTCTCCTTCTAGATCAACTTCTACATCTTCTTCATCATCTCAAAAATTTACTTTTTTTGTATCACCATCTATACTCTCCATTACCATGAATAGAGCATCTTCTCTTTAAATTTCACTTCCAAAGGTATAGTGATCATATTCATCAGATGAATAGCTATCTTCCTTAGAGTAGACACTTTTCTTATACTTATGATAATTCTTCTTATTATTCTTGGACTTTTTATAGCCCTTTTGATAGGGCTTATAAAAAAAATTTTATCACTAACTTCTCTGAAAGGACACTTAACATACCTTTGTACTTTCCAAAGCCTTTCTTTAACTTCCTTACAAAGTTTTCTTCTTCAGGGTTTGATTCATCACTAGAGTCAAAATCTTCATTTATCTTTGATGCCTTTAAAATCTTCTTCTTTCTTTGAATTTTATCGATCACAGTCCTCATCTCATATGGAGTGAGTATCCCATATAGTTCATCCATTTTTAGTGTTATATCTTTAGCCTCTTCAACAACATTTTTTTTAATCAAAAAATATGGGAAGAGATCTAAGTACCTTTTTTACAATCATTGGCTATTTCACTTCTTTACCAAGTCCTCTGATGGTATTGACAACTTCATCCACTTGGAGTAGATATGCAACAATGTTCTCTTCTTCCTTCATCTTCAGACACTCAAATTATCCTTGGTAGGTCTGAAGATTTGCTTTCTTGACTTTTTCATCACCTTCATAAATATTATGAAGCGTGTCCCAAATATCCTTTGCAATCTTGTAGTGTGTTATCTTGACAAACTCATATTTGCATAACCCACATAAACCAACATTATTTGCTTTAGTATTATTCTCACATTATTTTTTTCTTGTTTGATCTCTTGGAGGAATTTTAGGAATTTCTTAACCATATGCAACAAATTTCCAAACATAAAGCCCTAATGCCATCAAGTAGGCTTCCATCCTTACACTCCAAAATGCATAATTAGATCCATCAAATATTGGCACCAACTTGTTTGAAGAAAGACCTTCTTGTCCTACTATGTGTCTCATCCTAGATCTACCTCAAGTTGTTAAACTTCACTAAGGAACTTAGCTCTGATACCAATTGTTAGACACACAAATACTAAGAGGGGGGGTGAGTCAATATTTAATACTTTTTACTTTAAACTACCTCATTCATCATACAATCTAAAACATAATCAATGGAAATGAAATTAATGAACACATCCACACAGGGGTACACCAAATTTATGTGGAAACCTTGAAAGGAAAAACCATGGTAAGAAATGCTACTTGGAGCTGCTATCCAAATCCAACCTCACAAAATAATATAGAACTTACAATTATTTTGTAGGCACCAACCCACAAGAATTGTAACGTTAAAGAGAGACACCAATCCCCTTGAATTTTGTTTTGTGGGCACCAACCCACAAGAGAAACCAATCCCCTATGATTGAGCTACAACATAGTCACTATGAAACAACTAAAATTAAGAGGCTTAAACCTCACATTACAGAAGGAAATATAAATCTTCTTTCACAAAACCTATTCTACACTAATAGGAAAATACATCTTATGACGATCTCTTAATTTTTCTCAAACTCACTTGACATCTCTTCTTTGCTTGCATATCATATTACATATATATTTCACACACAACTTCATCACACTTGATTTTTCATGAAATTATCAATAATTTATATCCATTTCATCATGTTAATAACATCTCATGCTAGCCTAGAACCCTTTAGCAACATCCACAAATAGTCATATTGGCCAAATACAAAAACAATTCAAAATGATATGAAACATGTAGATGGCTCGGTCCTAAATTAAATGTGTTACCACCAATGTAAGATAACACCATGTGCTTCCTTCCATTTTCTTAATTGGTCCTATTATACCTTCACATGCTTCCTCCAATTTGTGCATTCTTCCCTTCACTAACGTAAACACTTAGACATTGTACACAGTAAACCAATAAACACATACTTCACTATGTCACTTATATCTTGTAGCTTTGTAACCCAAATCTATTGAAAATTTAGATTAAGATACTTCATGTGTAGACTTAATTAACTTCCAAATTGTAATCCATTACAATTAACAACAGCAGAATATGGTACTAAAAACAATAACAGTTTAATATAGTGAAAATTTTGCTTTTAACAACAAACCTCATAATACTAGATCACTAACACTTCTAGACTTCTGCAAAGGTAGTAGACAAATAGGAACAACCAATACTATATGTACCCTAACTTCCCATGTTGTCCTTTTCCAATAATGATAACATTAACATTCTCCAACATCTACAATTAACATACTACTTTCACATATATTTGACATCAATGATAGTCAACAACACTTTGACATCAATGAAAACACTATGTTCAACACTTTATTTCTTGGAAAAATTTCTATTTTTATTTTCTTATTTGTCTTTCTATTACAATCATAAAACCACTTTATGTGCATGTTAACTTATGCTTCACATCAACCTTGTCTCGAAGGGAAGTTCCTTTCTTTTTATCACTTTTGTCTTCAAGAGATTCTAAACCTAGAGATATTTTTAAACAAAATTTATCTACTTTTTCATCTAGGTTTGCCTAATTTTCATTTTCATTTTCCTTCTCTAGACCCAAAAATAACCTTGGCCTATTTTATAGTATCCCTCACATCTGATGTTTTCTACATAATCGGTTCCCTTGTTTTTCAATTGATATTTTCTACATAATTGGTTCCCTTGTTTTTCAATTGCTTTTTCCTCTGAATTCCTATTAGACCCTCCCAAAAAACACTTTACACCCAATTTTAAATTTCCTTCACATTTAAATTTTCCTCTATCTTTCTTAGATGTCATCACCTATCTTTCCTAGATTTTTTCAAAGACCTACAACTATTTTTCGTATACTTTACCATTATATTATCATGTGTCATATTATAATTTCTTAGACTTTACCGCATTACTTAGGATTTTTTTCATAATTGATTGATTTTATGATTGTCACCCTCCAAACTTAGTGAGTGTTTATATCAAGTTTTGAAAATTTTGAAGTCCATAGTCTTGATGATGTTTGAGCTTGTTTTTTCAAGCCTTTGGAATTTTGTATTCCACAAACTAAATTTATTTCTAACATACCTTATTTTATTATTTAATGGATTTGGATTCCCAAAGACCTTTTATTATCATAGTTTGTTTACTTTTATCCAAATTCCTAGAATTCATGATCTAATTTTTTCCTAATGCATGTTTTTAAAACCTACAATTTTTCAAGTGATGCAATTTCATCATCTATCATCCCTAAAACATAAGAAATTCTTGAATTATCTTTCCCAAATTCAAATACATGATGTTATGTGGTTCTCAAAGACCATAAACCTTGAATCTAGTCTCCCTCAATTATGAAAACATTATACTCTAGATTCGATCAATTTATGAATTTGATTTCTTTTAGAATCTTCACCCTAAATTATTCACCTATTTTATCTCCTAAACTTTGAATAATCTAGTATGTTTGGAATATTGGACTGGCTGAAGTAATAAAGTGATCTAAGAATGTGATTATTAAATCAAAGAAAAAAAATGAATGTCACATAAGTTAAACTATTCAACTATTGCATCATGTAAAGTATGTTTAAACTATTTTAAAAGAAACATTTTTTTTGTGCATATGTTAATAGAAATAGGAAATAAACATTTAAACATGGAAACTAGGATTTCTAATATCATTAAATGTACTTACCATTGGTCTTGTTGGTGTTATTTTTTATACTAACCTCTAACCCTAAATTTCTTACCAAAATATAAATAAGGTGATCAGTTTATCAAATAGTAAGACACCTACCATGAAACTAGGGTTGAAAAGGCCAATGAATAAGAGGATTATAAACCTCTTATGCACTTTGAACCCTGCAAAGATTAGGAGGGTAATACCAAAGATATTTTAAAGAATTAAATGTTTAATAAAACTTAGATGAACCCTCAATCAAATATGACTATATTTAGTATGATTTTTTTTTTGTTGAGGGCTACTATGCATTGATATTGCAAATCTCTTACTTTAGGTAGCTATGTTAACTAATGCAACTTAGGATGGATCTAAGTCATAAATCCTTTCATATGCATTCAATATTGGTTACTTAAAACATCAATAAATTAGTAGAATACATTATGCAATAGTCCTCAAATGTTTTAATAGTGATGGAGTTCAATAGTTACAATAGAAATTCATTACAATGGATTATGCATAATGGCTAGGAAAATAAAATTAAATTTTTTTATTTTTATTTTTATTTTTTTTTGATATATAAGGAGATGGATGGCAATCTTTCAACTATTACAATGATTCATATACCTACAATACATAGTCTAATTTATATGAAACCCTAATGGCATTGCAAACCCTAACTTTTTAGATGAGTTTGATTTACTTGGCTCTATCTTGCAAATCTCTAAACCTCAAATCCCCCTTAAATAATAATGAATATCTATTCAATAATCCATAAATAGTATCAAAGTTTCATGTAGCATCTCAAAAGGTTTTCACACAGCATACATATGCATGAAATGAAATATTTTATTGCACCCCTTAGATGCAAACTAATGGATTTTATGATATTTGTTGATTTCCTTAAATTTCCTAAAACTCTAAATGATTAATGGAGAGATTTTAAAGAAAGATGAAAGTTCTCTTATATTGATTCTATGAAAATGCTTACACAACCATTACAAATTATCAACAAACTTAAACTTTTGAGTTGTAGTAATATACACAGGTTACACATGAATCATAGTTAGACCCAAATGAACTCTTCCCATGTAGATAAAATAACTCAACCCTCTATGATGAAAATTTAATGCTCTTACATAGATCTAAAATTAGAGCACAAAAAACATGGCTAATAGAGCACATGAGAAGAACCATTTCATTGAACTCGTGCACCATATCCTCTAGTCTCAAAAATTTCATCTAAGGTTGAAGAACATGCCATCGGTCATTATAATTGTGCCATCAAGACCTTTTGTAAAGATATTTGATAATCATGCCAAAATTTATGTAGAATGAGGGGAAAATCTATGAAATCCACTAAGAAAATTCATTGAAGCAATAAGAAAATATATTTCCTACAAGATTTGATCTATTATAATAATTTGGTATTTGGAATGAACATGGAGTCATTATCTTTCAAATCCATGATTTTGGGGCATAAAAAATGGTTTTAGAGTGTTCTCTAGTTGATGCAAGGCTAAATCAACCAATAAATGAATTCCTAGCCGATTTTTACTATCCACTATTGAAAATCACCTGAAACGCATGCCAAAATCATGCCTATTCCTTCTTAGATAGTGAAAATGTTTTTCTATCAATTGTCACTACCTTTTGGCATGTGCCAAGACTCTATTTGGCATCAATGTGGCTTTTTGGGCCCTTCTAGTGAGTTGGAAAAAATTTGACCAAAATTAGGTAGATTCTTTTTACTTTCAGGGGTCAAACCAAACCCATACCTTATACCACTATTACAGGTGTCAAAGATTATAAATCACTAGGAAGACATGACAAAAGAAGGAATTCCCAAAAAATAGCCTTGGGGATTAATAGAATATCGGGTAATCGGGGATTAACTGGTTTGGCCTTGACTTATGTTTGCTATCACTTTGAAGGGAAGTTTGGCACTCAAGCTCTAATGGGAAATACACAACAAGTTATCAAATTGTGGGATCTTAGAGGAACTAGGAAAAAGTACTAAGGTAGAAGGATAGGAAAATTTCTAACTTTGAAACAGTTTAAAAGAATTAATAGGGTTTGAGAGTTAGGCATACCATGGGAGAGGTGTCGAGATGAAGGGGAGTTTGACAACTTTGACAAAGATACTTAAAAAATATTTCATTTGAAATAAGATTCAAGGATTCAAGGAAGGTATAGAGGCATGACCAAGTTTTCAATTCTAAAAAATAAATTTAGGAAACTTTCAAAAGGCAAGGGATCAAAATGTCAAGGATAATAAGGAACAAGTACCCTAGTTAAGCAAAGGTTGCAACTCTAACTTTGAAAGACTTGGAGTATTTTTAAAGTGGTGGGAGTTGGGAGTTGAGGATGACATGTGAAAGGTACTTGGGGATGAGGAAACCAACAACTTTGAATCTAATAAAGAACTAAGTGCAATTGAATTAGGGGTCCAAAATAGGGAGGAAGCAATTGAGGCACTTTGATCATGGATGGTCTAACTTTTTGATCTAAAAGATAGGAAAATTTTGGTAACAAATATTGTGAAGTGGAGTGAGGTTGGTAGGGGTACTCTGGGAAGGGAAACTTTAATGGACCAATAGGGATGAACATAAGGCATCGAAGGATAAGGAAGTTCAAAAGTCTAAAAAAGGTGAGATTTAAGTGTTTTAACATACTTTCAAAGATCAAAATTTAAAAATTCCATGGAAATGATATGTAGGGAAGGAAAAGTCCAACATTCTATCACTACAAATGATTAAAGAAAAATAGTTAGATTTTAGAGTTTTGGGGAACAATGGAGATGGTACGTTATTTAATAGATGCTTGAAAATCTAGCACTAAAAGACTTAGAACATTTTTATTGCAAAGGATTATGATTTTAATGGAAATAATATGATAGGAGTACCATGTCCAAATTCCTGGAAAATAGAAGACTTGAATTCAACTACAATCTATCGAAGGTCAAAGATTAGGAATGCAATGGGAGCACTATGAATGGAGGACCAAGTCAAACACTATAGTGATAGAAAAAAATTCAAGGAATAAACAAATAATTTTGGAGTTTGGATGACTAGCATGACAACCCCAATAGGTCTGATAGTCCAAGTTTTATAACAAATAAATCTTACAAAGGTTTGGACCAAACTATTGAGTTCAAGTAGAAGGGTATGCTATGAGGATGAAGCCCAATATTTTAATAGACAAAGGGAAAGAAAAGAAAGTTGGGATGGCATATGAGGATGGATAACCACCAAAGTCTAACAATTCATAGAACTTCAAGGAAATGGTCCACATAACTCCACATTTTAAATTTTTTGGACTTTTTATAGAATTTGAAGCATGGTGATCATATAGAGGACAATGCTGGGTAGACTTGATTTTTTAACAAGGGAAGACCCACTTATAATATCAAATATCAATTATAAGAGGTAGGTTGACACAAAGCCACAATAACATATGGGAAAACACAAATAACTTTATAAGAACTTTAGGCATGTACATATAGGATCTAATAGGTTCAATGAAAATAAAAGCATAAAAAAATGAACAACCTATTCATCATCATGCGATAACTTTAAAATGATAATCTTGGCTTATAGAAAATTAGTTGCATTATCTAATAAAGTAGCATCATGCAAAGGGGGAAACATGGTATACTTTAAGAAATGATCACTTGGAAATTTTATAAAAAAACCTATTGGAATCCACTATAAAGAAGCATAATATTTTAAGTGTTTTTTATATTGAAAATTATTTGAATGGATGACAATGTTTTATCCTTGTACCCATTTTTTTTGTAATTTAGCATGACTAATTTTTTATTCATATTTAACTTTTATGGTGATTCAAGGTTTAAAGTTTTTATCAATATATAATTGTTATACAAAGATCTTGAAATGGGGTGAGTATAAAAATAAAAAATAACTCCTCATAAAGTAGGGACATTGGGGCCAAAAATATTATATACAATAGTGTGATGTCTGTCTATCTAAAAGAATTAAATTTTCCAACTCAAACAGATTTTATTTCATTATTAGGGAAAAGCTAACAAATATGGGTGTCCTGGACACTTGTAAAGAGCCTAAAAATGGCCAAATTTGGAGGGTAAAAATGAAAAAATGCTAAATCATAACATATAGCCACCAAAAAATTCCTTGGGGGAGGAAGGAAAACCATTACTAGGAGGGGAATATTCAAGAAGCTCTAGATTAGGGATAGAATTATGGTGTAGGGACAAGTTAGTATTCATTGCATCATTATTTTCTTGAAAAAATTAAACAACGATTTCTATAATGTGAGGATAGGTCCTATTAAAAGTAACAATATTGGTAATTGATCAAATTCTTGATCAAGCAAACCATGGAAAAAGAGATCATCATAGGCATAGAAGGATAACTTAGATTTTATGTTCATGGGATGATCACAAAGAACTTGACTAAATAAATAGGTATTAGTAAGTTGTTCATGAAGAAAAATAAAAAGATGTATGGATAATCATTACAAATCTATAAGAGAAACATGGGGTGGGAAAAGGGGGGTTAAGGTTTTTGAAACATTTAAAACCTAGAATAGTTCTAACCTAAATCTACAATAAGAGAGACAAAAAATAAGATTTAAGGAACTATATATGTTTGTGTGTGTGTATGTGTATGTGTATGTGTATGTGCATGTGTATATATATGCACATGCATATGTATATGTGCATGTGTATGTGCATGTGCATGTGCATATGCGCATGCATGTGTATATATGCATGTGCATGTGTATATGTATGTGTCTCTCAGTGTGTGTAAGATGTATAGCTCAACAAATTGTAAAGGAGAAAATAGAAAAGTCTTATCATTTAATCACCCTTTCTTCACTATCTTTAATCTGGATATCAAGATTAAATGTAAATCATATTACTAAAGCATTTAACATCTTATTAATTTTATAAATTAAAGAAAGAGAAGGATTTGCTTATATGAAAAGAGATAGAAGGGTTCTAGAGAAGCTTAGTATCTTATGGTGGAGATTATTTGTTGGCTTTGTCTATTTTTAATCCATATTAGACATGATGTTTATATATCTAGTTTGAAATATAAACAACCTCTATCTATTTTTTCCTTCAACCTCTATGTTAGTGTCATTACATATGGTTTAGCATCAATTGTATTAGGTGACTTTTATGGTTGCAAGTTCATCCTTTGCAATGTCATGACCTATAGCTTGTCTTCAACTTGCATTATTTGGGAAATGGTTGTGTCATAAGCACCTTTAGGGCCTTGCCTTGAGAAAGTTAAATTTGAATACTTCTTTTATAATAGTTAATCCCCATCAAATATTTGAAAGAGTTTAATAGGAGATCCTTGGGAAATGTTTAGAGTTTTGAAGTATGTGTATGTACATTTGCACTAATGGCTTCTATTATTTTGTGTTGTGTTCTTTCATTTGCTACTTGTGCTTAATCATATTTTTACTTGTGATTAACTCTTGTGTTTACTTAATAATATTTTTTAATAAATATTTTTACATGGTCATTTATGGACTTGTGGGAGTGGAAAAGGATAGGCATGTGAACTAGGGTGGAAAGGAAGATGTTAGAATTATAAAAATCAACTTTTGGCCATTTGGAAAGCTGTCATGTATATAGTCCTATCAAGAGGACAAAACCACGAGCATGATGACATCTAAGTCAATTAAATGATAAAGACTAAAGTGAAGTTTAATTAGCAAATATAAAAAGGTTAGATGTGAAGTGAATTATGGAATCAAGATCAATTTATGTGTCAATCAATCATAAGTGAATATTGTTATATTTATTAAAACTAAGAAACTGAAAACATGCGTTCAACAAAAAGAAAAAATATTAAATAGACATTTTTCATCTCTACAGTGACCTATCTTCTATATAAACCCATTTTTGTTATAACTTAATACACACTTTTCTCAAACTTGAATATTTAAATCATTTTTTAAAATCTCAAAAAATTGAAATACATTTCCTCTCAACTTTACATCCTACATAATCATTTGCTATATCAAATTTTATATCAATTCTGAAGAAAAGGTTTAAACACTTTCAGGAAAATCATCTGACAGTGAACATCTAAACAACACATTATAAAAAGTCTCATTGATATGATGAAGATAAAAAATCCTTTTCAACCACCACAGTGGTAACTAGAAAAACAAGTCTTCCTTTCTAGATGCAATTGCATCGTATAACTGCACCTCCAACTAATTCTATAGTGTACCACTATCAGCCATTATTAATAAGATAAGATACCGGTCCCACCAATAATGAAGATCTTTTCCTGTCAGTATTTTCAAACTTAATGCCCCATTACCTAAAACACAAACATAAGCAGCCTGCAGGCCCCATTGAAAAAAGGGGCAAATGTAAGGACTTTGAGATTACCAAGAGGTATGTGGATGGTGATGCATAGTTTTTAGGTGGCTTCCACTCCACGTTGTATATGAGTCCATTTTCCATTCACTTTATCTTTCTATTTTGAAATTAGTGCTGAGGTGGTTAAACATGCACTGCTACTTCACCAAATCCACCATCTGAACCACCTAATTTGTTCATCTATTGTCATTTTCAATGACATCAGCCACAACCAGAAGTTGTAGCTGGATTGCCCGTCTTAAATTTACCTACTCTGCAAGACAGCCACCTCCTAAGGTGGTAGAAATGGAAAATGGTTGGTGGTATAATTAAATCTTACAAATTTAAGTTTAAATTATTGTAAATCTTAAGATTATTTGTCGAAGTTCTTTATTTCATTTTGATGATGGATCACTGAGTGTGATCTAAAACGTCGATGCAAAAATACTGACACAATCTAATCCACAATCATTCAACAATAATCTTTATGAACTGTAAAAATTTGTTATCATTAAAAAGATTATTTGTGTTCACACTAAACAAGTTAATTTTTTATTTAAAATAGAATTAAATTAAAGATTATGTCAAAGCTCTCATTTTTGAAGGGTCCTACCCATGTAGGAAGATAAAAGGAGCTAAGTTAGAAGAAGACACTACATTGATGTGAAGCACCAATAAGGAACATACAGCAGAAAGGCAGAAAATCAGCAGCAAACTAGCAGAACCCTACCAGAATGGATAATGAAGAAGGAACTGGGATGACTGCCCTAAAACAACAATAGATTTGTCATCTCAAGCTTATTTGAAGCTGAAATCTAGGGCTTATCCTTTGATTCAATCAAACCAAGATACTTTCTAACAGAATTTCCATTTTTAGAAGCAAGAATGAATCTGAAAGAAGTAAGAGGTGCCTTCCTGTTTTCCTTGTTAGAGGCCAACTTGACAGGCAAACGCTGCAATCCAGGAGGAGGACTGGAGGAAGACACACTCACCCAGGCTCTCCCTAACAGACTCCTCCACATCAAACTTCTCGGTACTTCTCACCACAAGAAGATTAAACTTGTTTTACACTAAACAAGTATAAACTTTTGCTTGAAACTAAGATTAAACTTTAATTTAAGAGACGTCTTTTTAAGTTAGATGGATTCAATCTAGTCTTTTAAAGTAAATTTACAGGTAATTTGTCTTTTAAAGTTTACATCGAGTTGAGATCAAGTAGTTAAAAAGTTCTTATTATGAAGATTGAAGATTCAAGTTTAAGCTGTGAAAAAACAGTAACTCTTAACTCAAATACTAGGTTAAATGATATTGGTAAACTTAAAGAGTTAAAATTAAATCTTACAGTGGTAGTTTAATCACTCTTCATGTTGATCTCTTAATCTTCTCTATTTCAATTACAGTGAAATGAATGGAAACAGCACATAAATCCGCTTCTTATGCCCATCATACTAAAGAGACAAGTGCTAGCACATAAATCAGTTTGTTATGCCCATCAGACTTAGAAAGTACCAGAAAAGAATCTGATTTAATGAACCATCTGCAGTTTCACAGTCTGAAATATTTATGAACCATCTGCAGTTTCACAGTCTGAAATATTTCATACTTAAAGATACAGGGCATAATCTTTGAGACAAGCACATGACAACTGTCAGAATCCAGGTAAACAGGTGCTTATGTTAGAAAGTACCCCTTCATATTGAAAATAAAACACAGAATTCCATTTAATTTTTGCAACTCAGTGAGACAGTACAAACTGGTAAAGAAGAATGAAAATTAATACAGCTGTTCTGATATCCACAGGTGAAGTTATCAAAGCAATGGTATTATGAGATTATCCTTTGTGCTGTGGGAAAAGAAACAGAAAGTTAAGCGTCTTATTTTAACTGTGCAAGCTGATCCAGAAGTCAACCAAGAGGTTAACCTACTAACCAGAACAATTTTCTTAGAGTCAATGTTGATAAAATCTAAGAGAAGTTACTCAAAAGTTGAGATTCCATGCCACTCTTACTCTGTGGTTTACAAACAATAAATAGACAAATCTATGGATTTTTGTCTGTTTGTTTTGTTTTGTTTTGCATAACTTTAAAGAATACAAAAAAATTATATAAACTCTTAGCAAACATTTGTATATGCCTACTTACAAGACTATTTCTCTTGAAGACTCTGCTCATCACCTCCACACACATCATTGATACATATTCTTGTAGACTCTAGGTCTCATCTATTATGCAAAGGGTCTGGACCTGTAGGTACAAGCCTTTTATCATTTCCATAAATGGGATCTGTCTCCTCTTCCTCTGCTGCCTTGTAGCAGTTGCATCCATGATTATCAGAATCCTCCATTAATCTCTTGTTTTCACTCAACTCATCCACAACTCTATATCCTGCAAAGTGGTAATAACTGCTAAGTTGCCTTCCATTTGTTTCTATCAATAGCCTTGATGAACATCCTACCCAAGTTATGGCTGCAATAAACAACACCATCATCCTACAAACTGTGCTTTTGCATTTCACCATGCTTCACTACTGCCAGAGACCAGTCACCAAAATACAGCTCTAATATATGGGAACCTGGCTGCATACATCACATAAGCCCTTGTTGGTACACTGGTTAAGATACCCAACTAACTAAACTTTCTATTTAAATAGGAGAGGCAACTATTTTTGTTTTTTTTTCATTTCCTTAATCTTGTTATGCCCTGTCAGTGGCAGGCAGGATGCAAGACAGTAATAGCAGGAGAGAAGAAAAAGGGAAAAGTGGGGATAGCAATATCTTAGTTTTTGTATGGCTTGGACGCTTCGATTTGACTCAACTCAATGCTAAGCACATTTTTAGCTTTAGCCAAGACAATTTTTTTATTTGATGTATTAAAATATCTTAATATGTAAGACAATTACATGTGACCAACCCATCTCCACGTAGGCAAATGTTAATCTATCCCTTAATTATAAGGACATAATCAGGCCTTTTAATAAGGCATTCTACATTAAGGGACTAAAATCATATTAATTCAGCCTTACATTTCCATGGAAGTTGAGTCTGTTGAGTCTGCTTCACGCCATTAAAAAGGATGGGCTCACGAAACTTATTGTCCAGAGAAAGAAACATTTTGACTGTATCCTTGTATCATTTATTGTCCATGGAGGGACAAATTGTCGTGTTTATGGAGGGATAAATTTGTGTACTTGCAGTCAAAATTTAATTAATTGATCTGGGGGTTGCCATACAAGATTTCATCATAATCAAACATTGAGTTTTTCAAGTAAATACAAGAAAAGATTCAATCGAAACAAATGCACTAAAATAAAAATATGTTACATTCCAATTGTAATGGAGCAAGGACGGTACTTGAAGATTTTTAAACCTTCTGAATTCGAGTGTGTAAACATTTATCAACTTTTTTTCAATCATGTTTTATAATCCATTATTAGAATGTAAGGAATTAGAGAAAAAAAGATAGATCATGAAATGTGATCCGAAATATTATGATAAAATATCTGCACTATCATATCCAAAAGTTTTCAAAAACATAATATTGATATTATTTTGTGGAAGGTTAACATGTACTTGTTAGCATATACAAAACACTGGTAAGTACCAAAGAATGGACAATATAACAAACAATAATAGGAAGTTGAGGTGATAGGTTGTGTCATATGGTGATAGATCATAAAATGTGATCCAAAATATTATGAAAAAATATCTACACTGTCATATCCAAAAGTTTTCAAAAACATAATATTAATATTATCTTGTGGAAGGTTAACATGTACTTGTTAGTGTATACAAAACACTGATAAGTATCAAAGAACACATGATATAATAAACAATAATTGAAAGATGAGTTGATAGGTTGTCCCATATGATGACAGATCATAAAATATGATCCTAAATATTATGAAAAAATATCTATGTTGTCAGATACAAAAGTTTTCAAGAACATAATATTATCATCTTATAATATATTAACGTAAATCTGTTAGCATTTATAAAACACTGATAAATATAAAAAAAAAATGAACAATATAATAAACAATAGTAAAAAATTAAGTTGATAGATTGTGTCGTATGATGAACTGAACTATAAGCCAATAAAAATATGCTACCAGTCCATAATTGAGAAGCCGGCTTCCATTCCATTACTAGCATACAAGACTGCTAGCGTCAATCAATCTAAAACAGACAAAATAAATAAAAGTACCCATGTATGAGTGAATAATATAAATCCATAAATTTCTCATAGGGAATTTGAATATATAAGACAATTCTCACTAGGAATTCAATACCATCTTCTTGAGAAACAACAAAGGTAGGTAAGTACTCAAGGGCCACTCTGATTTTCATGATATCACCCTTCTGTTCAGCATGGAGATTTTTCAGACTTCTCGGTTAAAAACAAGGAGGTGACCTCTTGTAGAGTATTGGACATTTGCTAGGGGAGAGGGTCTGGTACTGGTGTGGGGTCCTATGGGTTGGAGCTGACTGTGTAGGACCCACTATTAATTTATAAAATGATTTATATATTATTTTTTTATTCAATTACTAAGAGATCTGTAAGGTTCAGTTTTTTATCATAATGAATGCAATCACTCTTTAGATTTAAAATGTTTGGTAAATAGAATATGTTTTTATGAGATAGGTGGGAGAGAATTGACATATTAATTGCGCCATTGTCAATAATCTAATACGATAAAAATTGTATTTATTCTCATTCTACAAGATATTACATCACAAATGCTAATGTAAAGCCTACATATAAAAGAGTTGCATATTAATTGTCCCAAATACAAAAGTAGTTGTGACTCATAAAATAAGATTGCAATACAACTATGTCCCATCAAAGAAACTTTAATTGTTTCATATCTCAACATGAACACAATATCTTCAATTCATATCTACCCAACAACTTGTCATTTCGGCCATGAATGCTTGCAAGCATAACATTAAATCTGAAAGACTCACTAATCAAGTTGTCAAAACAATTGAAAGGATAAAAACTAACAGGGACAAATACATGCATTCAATTTTTTGAACATAATTGAAAGATTTTCAAATAATTAAATTCATTCATTCATTCCTCTATTTTGCATGCTTCAATCCTAACTTCATGGCATTAATCAATAAAATAATGCAACACAATTGAATACCATCCAATCAAATGAAAGTGCACAAATCACCAACAATAAGTTTACTAGAGCTATAAATACATCATATTCTCTACTATCTTTTTTCTACAACCTCTTATATATATTTTTTCTACAAATTTCTATAGTTTTTCTAGTATGCTATCTGCCACAATATTATTACCAAGCTACGGTGGTGTTTCCAAACTGCTATTTACCACAATTATTAACAATAAGTTCATAATATACTTGTCGCAATATTATCAACTATTAGTTTAGATTATACATCATCATTTATTTTCATTTACATTTCCTTAATTTTGTGTTTGTAATTTCTTGTACATACTATTAAGTTCAAATTAAATTTCTATATTTCCTTAATTTCATGTTCGTAGTTTCTTTTACATACTATATTTACTATAAGTTCAATTTAAATATCTATATCTGTATTTGATGAGAATTAAAATTCAAATGGTTTATTTGGTAAATGATATAGATATTTGACAGGAATTATAAATTTGTTGATAATAGTCTATGTTCTAGTGGATGGTCCAAGGCTATATTTTAACTAACATATCAAAATAAAATGATTGATACCAATAACTAATATATATCTTGATAATAGCTTAGAACAAAATATAGCACACAAACAAAATCATGATAAGAGTTCCATTTTTTTGTTTCATATATGTTGATAAATAGGAGTTGCATTTTTTTGTTCTATGAATTTTACCAAAGTTACAAGTTTCTCTTATGTATTACCTCCTACCATATTTTCGAGTCTATAACAAATAATGTATTTCCTTATTTTATAAATTTCATAGTATTTCCTTTGATACTGTAGACACTGAAAATTTACCACTTTTGTTTGGTCAATTTATCCTAATTCGACCAATTTCACATCCTCTATATTAATTAAATAATACCCTATTATTTAATTAATATTTAATATATCAACTTTTGACTTAACCTATTTTTTCGATTATCCTTAAATCTTAGCCTAAGGAAAATAATTACCTTTTAATTATTTGTCTGCATCTCATTCATCCATTAAATTAATAAATACCTTTATTTATTTAATTTAACCCTTTATCATTTTCCTCAAAAAATTAAATAAATAATCCCCACATGTCTCATCCTCCACAATCCTAACCTAATCCCAATCCACTTGTTAATTCCATCATTAGGGATGTGCACATTCCTAATCCTTGATTAGGAGGTGTCACATCCTCCAACTTTTCCAAGTGGGCTTCTAATCCACTTCATTAGCCTAATCTTCCACGTAACCCCCCTTACTTGCACAACTTAATCTCATGATTAAGTAACCTAATCTCTTTGCCATTTATGACATGTCCTTTTGTCCCCTCATCATTTGTTGCTTTCTCCTTTTGGAGAAGCAACCCATGTTTTAAAGGAATTTTTAATTCATTTTATTCTTCCCATGCACATTAAAAAATGAATTTTTAATTCCTTTGGTCAACCCTTGTCCTCTCACCTCCTCTCATATTGACACTTGCCACCACCATGTGGGTTGAGATGTCTCAAGGCATCTCAACCCTTGATCCTCAACTCTCAATCCTAGCCCTCCATCCAAAAATCCTCAAATCTATATATCTCACACTTAACCATTTTATCCCTCTCTCACACATTTCTCCTCGGAGTGTCCTTATGCTATCAAAATTTTGTGAGCACACATCCAAATCACACATCATGGGAAAATCTAAAAAATAGGAGGCTCGACATCTGATTCTATCCTAGTTTGAGCTTCATATCACCTAATCTGAGTGTTTTGCTTTATTTTTGTGTTTTTCTTTTCTTTTCTTTTTTTCTTGCATTTTTAGTTAGATAAATACACTACACACAGATACAAAAAAAAAATTGTTATTCAACCAAACTATGAAAAGCTACCCTTCAATGACCATAAGATATAAATCAAATTCTAACATCTATCATCCATAGAAGTAAAGGAAAAAGGTGAATCACAAATCAATCAACTAAGTACATAGCCACAAAATCATTAGTATAACATGTGACTACATTAGTATAGCTTGTGAAAGTTAAGTTATAAACTATTTTTTATAGTCATAGCCACATATTGGCCTTAGTTAATATTCCACTCCACCATTAATGTTAACCATCAAACTCAAATTATAAAATCTTATTCAAATTACTAGTCACATATTAATTATTTTCTATTGGACTATTGCTTGGATGGTAATCAAAAAAATTATTGTTCGTGAATGATATTGTAAAGTTGTTTTCAATGGTGCTTAGCTTGAAATCCTTGAGAAGGGGTGCTACATTGCTAAGTTGAATGCTTAAGACTCTTGATAGACTTTCATTAGCCCTTAGTTGATTTCATTTCTCTCTTCACTTACTATGCAAATAAGCAAAGTTTTATTAGCCTTTAGTAGAATACACATGAACAAAATATTTAAATTGTTCACATTCTTGCCTACATGATAACATAATTGTTTTATGCCAACATGGAACATATAATGCCACATCAAACCCTCAAATTAAGTTGCACCACTCTCAATCCCTCTCTCCTCATCAACTTTAGTTGTCTATTATAATCATAGTAAAGTTGCATTCACTTGTGATTATCTTGAAAGCCAAAATAATAGTTGCTACATTGTCCATAGAATACTTAAGACTCTTTGTTTCATTAGTCTTTGTACTAAAAACATTCTAAGATTTTAAAACTGATGTTAGTTTTTTTTTGTTAAAAAATTTAATGCTTTTTGGAATGATGTTGATTCTATGTCATTTTATGTTTGTAAAAATCAATTACAGTGATGATTTTGTTGATTTTAAAATTTTGTAGATGAAGAATACCTAGCTCAAATGCGAACTAAAAATGGTACAAATAAAATAAGGAAAATAGTACCTTCATAGAAAAGAGGCATATGATTCACATCAAAGGAAGAAATGGAAGATATTAACCTAGCCACTACACAAACAATTGAAGCAATATTTCAATTGAATGCAGCCAAGTAAGAGAAAAGAAGATATTAGAGCACATTGAGAGTGGACCAAAGATTATATGGAAGGATCAAAGATAACAAATTCTCAATAAGGGGTGTAGAAAAGAAACGAGGAATTGCTACTAGCACATTGACCAACTAGCTATGTGGTTTAACTTCCACTTCAAAGAAAAGTTCTCTGATAATCTTGAATATAAAGGAGAAAAATATTATGGAATGGTGTAAAGAGACAGTTGCATGAAGACATGACATTGATATTATCAATCTCAAGGAAAATTTTGCACGAATCTTCTTGACACAAATGAAGCCATTTAAGGATGGGCCCCTAAGTAAATCACCATATAAGACATGGTTTAAAAGGTGACATCATAAACTTACATTATAGATAGTTAAAGGTCTTGACAGAGATAAAGAACTAAATTTAAAGCCAATAATTGTGTCT
This sequence comes from Sequoia sempervirens, assembly GCA_007258455.2. Classification (NCBI taxonomy): domain Eukaryota; kingdom Viridiplantae; phylum Streptophyta; class Pinopsida; order Cupressales; family Cupressaceae; genus Sequoia; species Sequoia sempervirens. Next base: position 82,797 of record VDFB02171735.1, read on the forward strand.
ATTTTCTACATGATATTGTCAAAATCATGTGATTTCAATCCATATAGACTTCATAGGATAAAGAACTAAATTTAAAAACAATAATTGTGTCTATGTTCTACATGATATTGTCAACAGCTTGTGATTTCAATCCATATAGACCTCATAGAATATGGAATTGTGAATAGACTAACATTCAATTTGGGAGAAATGGATCCATGCAAATGTTGGAAAAGTGTATTATGCATCATATCAAAGAGAGAAAAATGGATCACTATATTATGTCTTGTGATTTTTTTCAAACGAAACATACTAAGTTTTATTTGTTCAAGGGTAAAAAGCAATTTAAAAATCACATTGTTGGGTGTGGACTAGGTGCATGTATGGCTACCTAATCCCATGTATATATGCCAAAATATTTTTTCTCAATTGGTTTCATCACTTTGCACAGTTACTTATAGGCGGTGTTTCACCAACTTATATATATTTGTTTATATTTATGGTCAGCCATGTCGTGATCACAAAAATCCAAGAGGGAAACTCAATAGGGATTGACCTACTCGCATTACTAATACAAAATTCACACAAAGTTTAACCAATTGATGTGAGTGTGTTTTCTACATTCAAATCATATTTCAAAATTGAAAGAGTCCAGCATGACTAGTCAAGTTTCCAAATTTAAAAATTAAGACAGGAAAATTAGTAGTACATGGAAGAAAAGTACCTAAAAAAGCATTGACTATTGCAAACATAAAATATAGATTCAAGAGGACAATGACATGTCTAATTAATCATGTGATGTAATAATGGAAGGAATGCATCCTAGTGACATATATTAGTTTACTATATAGGATTAGGCTTGTGCAATGTATAATTTTTTTAGTCTTTCAGGAGTTGTCTCTTAAGTAGAAGTGAACAACAAATTTCTTTTAGGCCTTACAAGAGAGGAAATACCTCTTGAAACACTTCATAAAGTGATAGAATAAATCAATGTTGCAACAAAAATTACTTTGGAGGATCAAGTATGTGTTGGCATGAACAAAACTCAACATGATCAACTAGAAGGTGGACTTAGTCTTTCCACTAAGCCAAGCCAACCATCACATGGTTAACAGAGGAAAATTTAAATTCCCATGAAAAATAACAAACAATTTCCTTTCCATCTTCATCATTGACATTGAATTTCTTTGAGATAGTACATTACTATGTTGATTATGGAGTTTGGAATTCCATGTTGCAGTTTAGTTGTCATTGATGTCAAAAGTATGTATGAGAATGTTGTAGCTTGATAAGTTTGGTTATCAATATTATCAAAAGTGAGTTGCAGTCTAGTTGATTGGTTGCCAGTCTCTGAGAGATGCTACACATTTCTTCGCTGGTGATGTTGTGATCTTGCGATTTGGAAGATAGATTCATGGTGTGTTAGAGCATGTGCATTCCAAGTTTCAATTCATTTGTGTTACAAGAAAGGTGTTTTGGAAGTGATAGATTGAAGGTAGTGTTGTTTATATGAGGATGCTCACAGTGGCACAAAGTTTGTCATTGCATTCCTTCATGTTGCAGATATGGATGTATAGTTCAGAATTTAAGTTTTTTGAGTTGTGAAGGTGCTATATCCAAAGTTTCATATCATTTGTCCTTCCATAGAGAATGTTATGAGTGACAGTGTTCAGGAATGTGTTGTCTACTGGTTGGTTTCAATGTATGTTGGCTTGCACCAACTTGTTGTTGTATGAAGTTGTGAAAGGGATGTATGTGAGTGTTCCTGAGTACCATGCAATGTTTTTTTCTTCTTTGCAAGATGGTTTCTAGTTTCTCCAGAATAGGTTGTGGTTCGGAATGAAGGTGTTGCTAGTTTATGCTTTTTTTTCTAGTTGACTGAGGTATGTTGAAGGTGTGTTCCACAAGTTCTTGTTTGCACGTAGTCTATGAAGTGTTTTGAGATGTTGTATGGGTCATTCCAACTCATATGGAAGAAGGGAAAGTAATTTTTAATCTTTCATGTGTACCACCAAGCTGTAAAGGATAGCATGCTTCACGTTTCATGTTTTCTTACTTAAAGTTGACCTAATTAGAATTTGCAAAGCGTGTGTATGTTCATTGAATACCAATGTTTTGAAGAGTTTTTAGGACCAATTTATGTGTGTTTTGGGATCCACAAGGTGTGTTCCTCTTCCTGTTGTTGTGTGTAGTCTGTTTGGTTCTTTCCCTTCTACATGTTTCATATTTTTGTTTGATCTTTGGCTGACTTGTAAATGTAATATTCTTATTGTCACTCGTTAACATGTAATGCAATCAATTTAATATTATGTATATATTATAAACCTAGTTGATCTAGGTTGGTGTGTGAGATGTTGAGTCAAATGAGGATGTGCAATGCATTATGATATTTATGTAAGCAACTGAAAAAGAAAGAGCATAAGTGGAAGATCTTGTCTAAATTCAAGTTGATCATATTTTTGTGATAGAAGGGAAGTGAAGAGTGTGCCTAACTCTTTGTTGGAGGCAGTGAGCCAAAGGCAAAACTTCTTGAAGGCTTAAAGTAGTGAGTCAGTAAACTGAAGAGAAGATATTTGATGAAGTTGTAAAAGAGTTGTCAAAGAATAATTGTAATCATCAAAAGAGAAGGGAAAAAGGAGAATTGAAATCATCAAAAGGATTGAGCTTCATTGTCAAATTCAGACAATAGAAGGATTCACATGTTGTAATATTTTTTTTGTTTATTCTCAGTTCAAGGAGTAGTTGCTTCCTTGGGTTGTAGCCCTAAAACAAAGTCTATAGGTAGATTTAGATTCTCTTGGAGTGACCCTAAAACCTTTCTACATGGAGTAGTAGCTTTCTTGGTTTGTAGCCCTAAAACAAATTTGTAACTGTTTACCATTTGTGAGGCTAGATTAGGATAGCAACTCCTAGCAGCTTTTTCACTGTGGTTTTCCCCTGTGGTGTTTTCCACATACATCTAGTGTTGTGTGGTGTTGTGCGTTGTCTTCATATTTCATGTTTCTATTTTTGTTGTAAAGCTTAAGTTTCATTTTTCTCTGGAGGGTTTGAGATTTGATAAAATATTAATTCACCCTCCTCTCAGTATTCCAGTGTGTGTTCAACGATTGGTATTAAACCCTATTTCCTGAGAAGAATTCTAATAGCTTGAGGAAGATCTAAGATGGCACAAGAAGGATCTCACAAGGTGACTAGGTTTGATGGAACAAATTTCACTTTTTGGAGATACTAGATGGAAACTCAGTTGTCCTCTTTAGGTTATGGTTTTTGGAAATCTCTCAAAGATGGATATATTGTTTTTGCTATTCCTCCAACTAATACGACTAAGATCAAGGCTTATGAGAACAATGGAAAGGAAAAGAATGCTATATTAAGTGGGCTATTAGATTCTGACCTAGTAAAAGTAATGTACTGCAAGTCAACAAAGGAGATCTAGGATAAGATTAGTGGCATCGATGAAGGATACATCAAATTGAAGCAATCCAAGTTGCATATATACAAAGGTGAGTTTGAGAACCTAAAAATGTAAGAGGATGAAGATATTGTAGGATATATGCTCTAGGTAGATGAAGTGGTCAATGCAATAAGAGGACTTGGAGAAGATCTTGCATAATCTATGGTTGTCAAAAAGGTATTGAGATCTCTTCCTAAATCTTATAGTTCTAAAGTATCTTCTATTGAGGAAGCTAGAGATTTGGATAAACTTTCAATGGATCAATTGTATGGTGCCCTTTGTATTTGAAATGAGAGAGTTTGGCAAATAAGTTCCAAACAAGGAAGTTGCTTTCAAAGCTACTAAGAAGGAAATATATGAAAAATCTGATCTGGATAGTGACACTGATGAAGGGGAAGCAAATTTTTTAAGAAAGTTGAAAAGAGACCTACTAGCAAGTACAAAGGTAAGCTACCTTTCAAATGTTTCAAGTTTGGAGAGGTTGGTCGTCTTGCTTCTAAATGTCCCTTGAGAGATTCTAAAAAGAGAAACAACTCAGTGACAATATTTGGATTAAAATCAATAAATTGGATTTAGATATCACCATTTTTGGTTGTCTATTTTATTTATCAAACCTCTAGGAACACCCTCCTAAGTCTAAATTGATCTCAAAGAGTAGGAGAGAAAAACCACTCTCATAAAGTTGACCTTCAACCCTCCATGGTCTATGGATGAGTTGGTTTTACTGTTATGATGACAACCTTCGTCTTGAAAGTGATAATATATTTTAAGAAATGGATTTGTGGCTTTGGGACCCAACACTTCCTCTGAGGTATTACCTTATTCAATAATATATATTGCAAATCCTAGTGTTGTAGCTTGATATTTCATTTGATGGATAAACATCGAAACAACATTATATTTCTACATTTTTATGAGATCCCTTTACTACTTTCAATAAACTTGCTCTTGCTCAACATCTCTCATGAATTAAAATCTACAAAATATATCATTTTGTTTAAGCTCACAATTCACTATCAAAGACTTAACACTAAAACAATTTTGTATCTTTTGCATTATAAAACAATTTAAAACTAAATAGTAACTTAGAGACAAAAGTAACAAGAAATAATCATAAAATATAGACTCCTAGGGACTAGATATCTCCCTACTGAATATCATCTATAACAACAAAGCTAAAACAACAAAGAGATGAAAAACATGAGGAATATTATATTATAAACAATAAATAAATTATCACTTTCCTGTCACTAGCTCATTAATGTTTTCCATTATTGCTTTTCCATGATCTGACTTGAGAGTAGAACAATATATATAAAATATTAATTCAGAGTTCCAATTTTATTTATATGAATTTGCATTTGGTGAATCCTATGGTCCTATTGTAAAATAGAGGAGTACAATTGGTGAATTCCCACATGATTGTAAAATAGTGGAGTAAAAATTTGGTGAATCATGCATGATTCTAAAATGGTCCATATGAATGGGGAAAATTAGACCATGATCAAAAAATATACATTTTAATTATCAAGACAATTGGACCTATGATTAACATGGAATTATATTGGTATTAGTGAAATTTATCATCATACACAATGAAATTTTAATGTTATTGGAAAATATACATTGGTAAATTAAAACATGCCTCCAAAATTTTAAGTGATTCCCAATTACAAGCACGTAGGTTACTATGGAGAAAAAATTAATTATAAATTCCTTATAAGTAAATTGGTGGCACGAATTAATATGCATTTGATCACTAATTTGTAAAATACTATTGTTTTGGCCCCATCAATTACTATAGAATAGCTTGTATTTGGGTTCCAAAATGAATATCAAAATAAAGTATATACATACCCAAATATTTTTCTTTACAATGATAATTTTAATTCTCCCATATATTCATTTTGTCTAACAATATGCATCTTTTTTTGGGGCTAATAAACATAGGGTAGTACTTAATACCCCATAATATTACAAGCACACATGACTATCCATGGGCTAATGTTCAAAGTGTCGCATGATCTCTACAATTAACATCCACAAGCACCAAATACACCTTAGACCATATAATATACTTAACTTGGGTTTCATTTTAAAACTTTAAGAGTACTTGAAAGACCCAATTAGTTATCATACTCTTACCTCATATTCTATAGATCAATCTTTACTAAACTCTACAAAGAAGGAGAATCCCTTTAAACACATATATCTCATTTCTACTTGGATCTAATTCCTTTGATACCTAATGCAATAAAATGGCTAGAAGATAGCTAATTGTCCAATGATTATACTCCCTCTCAGTCCCCACAAACACTATCACCATTTTTTTCTTTCATATTGCCATAATCACTCTTTCCTTGTCCTTTCATTCCCTCAATAGCCTTGATCTATCTTCTATATGTTCACCAAGGCACCCCATAAAGCTTCCAATAGTCAACACATAGTGCTCCTTCAACTAGGCAATTAATGTATCTACTCTTTGTATAAAAAATGCATTTGAACTATAACTTCTATAGACTCCATGCTATATTGCATTTCATTTTAAAATCAAATTTTGTTCTACCAACTTAATGATTTTGAACCTTTACCTTAGATTGAAATGGATTATATTAATATCCCTTTAGATCAATGATTATAAATGAACAACAAACCATCAAAATGCTCACTAACAGATTGACCAATCTACCATAACCAATTAAATTACATTGCATGTTCCTCAATTAATCTCTTGAACACCTTAATTTAGCCACTAATTACCCACACCAATCAATGGTTAAGATGCATTCTCTTCAAGATCAATGGATGTGATAGACTAGAAAACTACGTAAAATACCTCCAATGTAATATGTCAATCCATCATATTTACCCAAGTTATGATGCATAGCCAAGAGATCAACAATCCACATTAACTTTGGTATATTACCAAACTTACCAAAACATTTGAATAGATAACATAGACCCACCATCACTTTCCATTAGATGTTTATACCTTTAAAATTAAATAAACCCTACGAAAATGTCACATTGCCACTCTTTGATCAATAGAAAGTTATCATACTTAATGTCCTTTCATTCCCTTTTATTATACCACACAAACTCATTGAACATGAACATGATCAATGGCCCAAATACTTTTAATCGTGAATTCAGCATCTTTGGTAGATCCATAGATCACTAAAGTGTTAGATAATAAGATCTATTGCAAGATTAATACATGTGTTCATCTAATCCAAGGTAGATAAACCAAAAGAATATTATGCAAACTTACAAAGAAGTACCTCTAAGTAGACATATAGGGAGGTGGACACCATATGTTTTCTAGTGGAGATTAAGTGGCCTTAGTTCATTCATTTCCATACAGATGAACCCCTGCAAAATTTCTAGAATTTCCACATATTCATCATTCTTCGAAAAGGAAGCAACTACATCACACCATTTGTTCTTTAAGTAATCCGTATCCATCATTTCAACTTGCTAAACATTGATCATAATCAAGAGTCGATATACATTTACCTTGAAGATCAATGGTATAAGAGAATCTAAGATTGATTACCACTAGATCTGCTGATATATAGAAATCAATCAGATCATGCCAAATATCCCTCCAACCACATTACCTTTTGGCTTAGATCACTATGCTTTCAAAATTGACATCTTCGGTGGACCTATGGATGACAAAGATGCACGAACCCTTGATCTCCAAGATTAATAGTTGCAGAAGATCTATAGATGCCCAAAGTGCTAGAAAGAACAATACAATATGTCGATATACAGAAGTTATCCAAAACAGAGAAACGTGGATTCGTCATGATTGCCTACTCCCCTTGACCGATGCCTTCTAACCTGTCTTTAAGCCTCGAACATCACCAACAATCCAAATCAACTTTTCCCCATAATCAATGGTTGCAGTACATCTCTAGAGTTTCTAAGTGTTGGATGATTTAACTCGTCAATCTACAAAAACCAATGACATAGCCATGGATCCCATCACTAAAGAAGAAACCCATTCAAATCTACTGACTATATCTTGTGACAGGGACTTGCTACACTGTTGGCCAATAAGATATATACACATCATCCCCCCTTTGCATAATTTTGAGTTGGACGTACCATATGCCAGTGGCATGGCTTTGTAGTGGATGTTTAGATGAGCACATTACCAACCACGTCGATCTACTGATCTACAGTTGTCGATTACTAGTCACTCAAAAGAAACCAAGCCACCATGGATATATAAATAGAAACTGTGAATGAGGCAACAAATATAGAGATTCACACAATGTAAGGAATAAATCCATGGACATAAGATGTGAGGGTTGCAAAGATGATATAAGGCCATAATAAGGGTATCTCAAACCAATTGTCAACTCTAGTGATGGATCTTCTCTTCTCTTCCTTTGGAGGTGTTGGTATTTGATAATTTTCTCTTTTCTACATCTACGGTGACCCATATGGCTGCCCTTGGCTCATTGCCCTTGATTACTTTACTTGCTTCTCCCCCTCTTCAAGAGTTAGTTTTGAAGGCTTCAGTTCAACCCCCTCTTTAGCCCTTATCTTTAAAGGCCCCAACTTTGGACTATGTTTCTAGATTGGGTACTTGTCAGAGCATTCGTGAAGATTTGGAAAAATATGTTTTAGGTGGTCATGAATGGAATTTAGTCTTTCATAAAAGGTTTAGGAAAAAAGGAATCCTCTCATGGTTTTGTTTTCTCATTTTAAATCTTGGTAAACTATCTTTCTAAATGTGAAGGTTTGTTTGGTTTGGTTTTTTTCTATTGAGAGTTTAGTTCTTTATTTCAGGTTTGCTTTGTCTCTTATGCAAGTTGTTCAAGTAAGCATCTGCTACTATTTCTTTTTTCATATTTTTTAATTTTTTAAGTTGGAACCATAATAAATCTTTATATTATAATCAAAAAATATTGAAACATTTGAGTCTAACTAGTATTAATTTGATTAATTTATTTTAGTTTATTAGAGTGATTTGAATTACATATTATAGTTAATACATTTATTTTAGACATAAATACAAATTACTAGGATCTTACAAAAATTATGTGAAGATGAAAAATTAATTCAATCCAATCTAGCATATCTTCTACATCATCCCTATTGTTAAGAGTGTTGAAAATTGTTTTATGGTCAAATTCATGCACCTTCCATAAAGTATTGTTATTGTTAGGATTAAGGTGTCATCAACCTTGTAAATCCTATGTATTTAATCACTTGTAATATTGTTTGTAAATTATTCGTAAGTAGGAAGATGTATGTTGTGTAAAGAGTGAAAACTCTACTTGCAGGTACTGAAGGATTGAAGATATAAAAGATGAAAGGAAGGATTGTATGTAATCTCTCTTTCAGAAGATAATATAGACTTGGACCTCTCTTCTTGGTGGAGTTTTTTTCTCAAAGTGTCTCCACATAAACACTATGTGATCTTTTTTTTTTGTTCCATATTTTTTTGGTGTTGTTGATATAATTTCTCACATTCTCCATTTGGTTATCTATTAGATGAAATCATATTTAAAATTGAATTCATGTTTTCATTTTATAACTACTCACCTTAATTTCTAACAATTATGTATTTCTAATAGTTATGTCTTACACATTATTTGACCAATTGAACACGTGTCATAATATCTAGATTTTGAGTATTGAAGTATCTTTGTGTGTGTTTTATAATCTTCAACAACCATATTTCAAAGTTCTATGTAGGGTTTTAGTGTTAAACAGTCTGGATAACTGAGAGGGGGGGTGAATCAGTTATCATAAAATAATGTTATTAACCTTGATTAATCTGGAGCAAACTTAAGTCAATCAGATGATAATGAACATGAAAGCACAAACAACACCATGCACAAAGAACACCAGAATTTACATGGAAACCCAAGAAGGGAAAAACCACAGAGAATAAATCTCAATTATAAAGCATCAATTAAGGTGACACCGATTAAGGTGATTTTTTCAAGGGCTCACTGCCATGTTGCTCACTACAGGGTGGCTCACTATCAGTTGAGCTCACTGCCCGACTATTATAGCCAAAGATACAAAAAGGCTCACTACCAAAAGAGAAAGCCTCACTGCCTACATAAAACGGCTCACTCCCAACAGAAGAATGATGAAAGCAAACCCACCACTGAAAGGACTATCACCAAAAACATCGGATAGAATCTCATTGTCTGATGCCTCCAGGCATACACTTTAGCACACTTCGCAATGTTTGGATATTCAGATTCACATTCATCACACTTGCTTTTCATTGAACAAAATTAACTCTTATTTATACCATTCCATACTTTCATAATTTCTCAAGTCAGCTAAGCACGATGTCTTCATAGTCTTCAAGTCAACTGAATACAATTTGAAATGGGTCACCACAAAAAAATTCCCATAGTGGAAAGGAATGAAATGTGAACCATACAGAACCTCCTCGCACGAATCAACACACTACATGATACCCGGAACCAAGGAATAAGATATACACATTACAATGCAAACCATGTGTCGAAGCACGACATCCAGAACTAGGCCAATCTGGAACACCAAGGCACCAAAATAGAACTTCAATCAATCAATCAAGATATGTTGACATCAATGACAACCATTGATGACAAGAAGTAATCTGCATCATCTCAACACATTCCAACAATCTCCCCCTTTGTCATTGATGGCCCAACATCCATCAACAACAAACCAACCAACTCAATGTCAACATCAAGGATCATCTTATCTTCTCTTCTTCTCCCTCTTTGACATCAAAGACAAAGGGTAAAATGCCCCATAAAAAACTTACTCCGCTCCCCCTATGAGGAAGCCACCAAGCATTGATCTAGATAAGAATGAGCATATCATATGTTGGACCAATGCACATCCCGGTACATGTTATTGTAGACTATGAGGGGGCAGAACCCCTAACTTCTGTCGAAGATACTCAAAATTATCTTTTCTCAACGGTTTTGTGAAAATATCTGAAATCTACTATTTTGTAGGTACATATTCAAGTTTTACTTTGTTGTCCATGATTGACCTCACACTCCACATAAATGTTATGAGGCAGGAAACTATTTTGAAACCCATAAGTTTGACCCAAAAGTTTGTGTACTTTATGATATGACTCACCCCACTCTTTGCCATTTGCTTACTTGCATAAGGATAGACAATATTGAAATATATCTAAGAGAAATTGTTGGATTGTGAGAGTTCACATTCTTCTTAGTCAATACCTTGGTTTACTAAATTTATAAATTTTGGTGAGAGCTTGAAGACAACAAACTCAAGTATACAATATCCTAGATGGTTCAAAGACAAAGGGTAAGACTCCCCCTAAAAAACTTACTCTGCTCCCCCCTATGAGGAAGCCACCAAGCATTGATATAGATAAGAATGAGCATATGATATGTTGGATCAATGCACATCCCAGTACATGTTATTGTAGACTTGGAGGGGGCAAAACCCCTAACTTCTGTCGGAGATACTCAAAATTATCTTTTCTCAACAGTTTTGTGAAAATATCTAAAATTTGCTATTTTGTAGGTACATATTCAAGTTTTACTTTGTTGTCCAACACCTCTTCTCTCAAAAAATGATATCTTATGGATATATGCTTCGTTTTGGAGTGTTGTATCAGATTCTTGGAAATATTTATTGCACTGGTATTATCACACATGATTGAGATCGGTTCATCAAATGATATGCCAAAATCCTTCAACATTTGTTTCATCGACAGTATCTAAGTGCAACATGAAGATGTTGCAATGTATTTAACTTCAGCAATAGATAAAGATATAGAATTTTGTTTCTTGCTTAACCAAGCAACCAACCAGGAGCCAAGAAAATAAGCTCCACCACTTGTACTCTACCTGTTATCAACACATCCAACCCAATCAGCATCAGTATAGGCTGTCAAAGTGAAATCTGAGTCCTTTGGATACCATAGCCCAAAATATTTTGTTCCCTTCAAATATCTAAAGATCATTTTTACTGCAACAACATGCGATTCCTTTGGTTCTTGTTGAAATGTAGCTGCTAAACAAACAGCATAGGGTAAACTCACAAAAGTGGTTTAGAATTCCAGTGAGGGAGGAAAAGTTGCAAAAAATGACCCCATGCAAAAAAATTGGTTTTTAGGGATTTGAATGAAATTTTGGTTTGAGCAAACCCAAAGCGAACCCCCCTTCAAGAAAACCCATTAAATGTTGGGTCCCACATTTCCCAGCAAAATAAGCAAAGAAAATGGTTGTCAAAAGGGGGTTCGCTCGAACCCCCCTTTTCCCCCCTTCTCCCCTCCTCGCACCAAAAACTCCAAAATTTTTCCTTCGAAGCTCAGTTGAGGATGAAAATGGAGGAAACTTCATAGACTCAACTGATGATGGTAGTCCTCGAACGAGCTATCCAACTAATATAACTTTAATATGTTTTGGTTTTATTATGTATTTGTTTTTTAGTTTTATTAAACATAGGTTTTTCAAAAATCAAGCTCCATGTTCTAGCATGTGGAAAAATAGTAGATTAATCAAAAAAAATTGAAAAATATGAGTGCACTAAATATTGAAGTCCTTGATCCAACAAAAAAAATTGAATTTTGATACATACAAAAAGGTTACGTTATATACGGTCTCCCTATTTTGAATTGTAATTGGTTTGACTTTGAAACTTGATTAAGGAAAAAATATTCAATAAAACACTATGAAACCAATTGTAAACACTAGATATCATAGTTACAAATCTAAATTTGAAAAAATTAGAATTTTATCATCATGGAAAAAAAAGGTGTGAGCACTCCTTAAAAATGGTGTTTAAAAAAACTTTTTCGAAGGAGATGGAAAAAGAAAATCTGATTCCAAAAAGTTTTGAAAATAATATATTTAGAATCTTAATGTGTCACAAATCACTATTTTGCATCATCTTCAAATTCCTCACGGTTTAGCCGCTATAGGTGCCCGAAAGTGAAGATTTTAGTTAGAAAAAATTATTTTAGTGTCCAGTTTGGCCAAAAATTGTAAACCAATATTGTGGGATCACCCGATACATAATGCCTGGTCTGGTAGCAGTCAAATATAACAATCCTCCAATCATTGACCTGTACATACTTGCATCAGCTTTAAGTGACTCTTCTTTTGTCAACTTGCATCCGGTGACGATAAGTGTACAAACCGGTTTAGAATTCTCCAACCCAAACTTCTTCAACAACTCTTTGGTATACTTGGACTAAGAAATGAAAATTCCTTTGCTATCTTGATTTACTTGTAGTCCAAGAAAGAAATTCAACTCACCTATCATATACATCTTGAATTCCTTCTGCATTTCATCTGCAAATTTTCTACACATATCATCATTTCCTCCAAAAATTATGTCATCAACATATACCACAACAACTAGCATCTGATTTAAGTGAGTTTTGTAATACAAATTATTGTCAGCAGATCCCTTTTGAAATCCTTGTCCAATCAGGTACTTGTCTAGTCTTCCATACCAAGCTCTAGGTTCTTGCTTCAATCTGTATAAAGCTTTCTTCAACCTACAAACAGCATCCGAGTCACTTCCGGACTTGAATCCCTCTAGTTGCTCAGTGTAGACCTCTTCCTTCAGTTCTCCATTCAAGAATGTAGATTTCACATCCATTTGATAAACTTTGAAAACCTTGAAAGTTGCAAAAGCCAAGAATATCCAGATTGCTTCCATCTAGGCAACAGGGGCATAGGTTTCTTCAAAATCAATAAAATCTATCTAGGTGTAACCTTTGCAAACCAATCTTGCATTTTTTCTTACTACCTTTCCATTTTCATCTAGCTTGTTCCGGAACACCCACTTAGTTCCAATTACATTTTTATCTGTCGGTCTAAGCACAAGTTCCCAGGTCTGATTTTTCTCTATCTAATCAAGTTCTTCTTTCATTGCCTTCACCCAATTCTGATCATTGCATGCTTCTTCCACAGTTTTTGGCTCAATTTCCAAGAGTAGGCATAGTAATATTTTCTCTTGAGTTGCTTTTCTTCTTGTGATAATTCCCTTATTCTTATCTCCAATAATCTATTTTTCTAAATGGTTTTTTGTACATACCTTGGAGTCGTAGTTGTAGTTGTCAGAGCCTCCTTTGTCTCTTCTTCTTCTTCTTCTTTCTCATCTTTTTCTCCTTTGTCATCTAAGTCATCTGATTCATATTCAATGTGCCTTTCAAGAATTCTTTGAACATCTTCATCTACTTTCACATTCGCACTTTCAACCATCTTGTTCAGTCTCTTGTTGAAACACCGGCATGCTTTACTTCTTGTAGAGTAACCCAAGAATATGCCTTCATTAGCTCTGTTGTCGAACTTTCCAAGATTGTCCTCATCTTTCCTAATGTAGCATTTGCTTCCAAAAAAAATTGAATTATTTTACTGTGGGAGCCCTTCCATGCCATAGCTCATATGATGTCTTTCCATATTTCCTCTGGAATAGTACTCTATTAAGAGTGTACAATGTTGTGTGTATCGCTTCTCTCCAGTAGACCTATGGTAAACCTGCTTCCATGATCATTGTTCTAGCTGCTTCTTGAACTGTCTGGTTCATTCTTTCTACTACACCATTCTGCTGAGGTGTTCTAGGGGTAGATAGTTGTCTCTTAATGCCATGCTTTTCATAGTATTTGTTGAATTCATCAGAAGTAAGCTCTCCTCCTCTATCAAATCTTAAACACTTGATTCTTATATCAATTTCATTCTCAACTCTTGCTTTGAAAATCTTCAATTTTTTTAACGCCTCTGATTTTTCTCTCAAAAATGCAACCCAAGTAAATATGGAATGATCATCTAGTAAAAGCATGAAATACTTCTCACCTTGTAAGCTTCTTGTTCTAGTTGGACCACAAAGATCAATGTGTACAAGGTCCAACAGTTCGGTAGATGAATCTTCTTTTCTTTGGAACATTTCTCTAGTATGCTTTCCTTCTTGTTATCCTTTGCAAATAGTATTGTCTGGTTTGGTCAGTCTTGGAAAATCTCTAACTACTCTTGATGAACTTATCCTAACCAAATTGTCGAAGTTGATGTGACACATCCTCTAGTGCCAAAGCCAACTGTCATTGGATTGAGATGCCAAGCAACTTTTTGTAGCTCCTTCCAGCTGATACATATTCACAACCATCATCCCGAAACTCCACTTTGTAGCCATTTCCGCACATCTATCCTACACTTAGAAGATTATCATGTAAACCCTTCACATAGTAAACATTGTCAGTGGTGTGCTTTCCATCAAATGTAATGGAACCAATTCCAACAATCTGTGTTGTTTTATCATCTCCAAATCTAATAGATCCTCCGTCATATTTCTCAAGCTTCACAAACTTACTTTTTTCACCGGTTATATGATTCGAACATCCACTATCAATCAGCCATTTATCTCTATTTCTTTTAACAAATAATGCAGTTTTAGTGCTATCATCAGATTTTGGACAAATATTAGAGATATCAAATCTAGGTTCTTCCTTTTCCACCAAAAACAAGCAATCCTCATGATCTGATTCATCATCTAAAATTTTGGCATTCTCATTGACATAGTAGGCCTTCTTATTGATCTTTTTAAACTTTTGTCTTGATCCTCTTTTCAGACACTTAGTTGCTAAATGACCCATCTTTCCACATCTAAAGCATTTAAGAGGCAACATACCTTTGTACTTGTCGGTACATTCCTTCAACTTCTTTGTGAAATTTGCTTCCAACTCTTTTGAGCTTTCATCATCCAGATCATCTTCTCCCTTTGTGGCTTTGAAGGCGGTTTTAGACTTCTCCTTTTCTTTTCCAAATTTTCTCATCTCAAATGCAGTCAAGGTGACAAATAATTATTCTCTAGTACTGTGGCTTTGAAGGCGGTTTCAGACTTCTCCTTTTCTTTTCCAGATTTTCTCATATCAAATGCGGTCAAGGTGCCAAATAATTGTTCTCTAGTACCTTTCTTCAACTTCCTTGTGAAATTTGCTTCCAACTCTTCTGAACTTTCATCATCCAAATCATCTTCTACCTTTGTGGCTTTGAAGGCGATTTTAGACTTCTCCTTTTCTTTTCCAAATTTTCTCATCTCAAATGTGGTCAAGGTGCCAAATAATTATTTTCGGATCATAAACTTCCTCAATAGCAGAGATCTTGTCACTGTAACTCTCTGATAAGGTCATCAAAATCTTCTCCATTACATCTTCATCTGTCAGAGTTCCTCCTTGATTTTTGACTTCATTCACTGTACTATCAACTCTTTGAAAATAGCTTGCTATATCCTCTCCTCCTTCCATTCTCAAATTTGCATATTTGTGTTTCGCTGTCAGCTTCTCTAATAATTTGACTCTATCATTTATTTCATAGATTTCTTTCAACTTTTCCCAAACTTCATAAGCAGTTCCTAATGAAATCACTTTTGTTAGCTCAATCTTAGATAAACCACTATAGATTGCATACCTTGCCTTTTCATTCTCTTCATATGTTGAAATATCATATGAAATAGAAACACCTTTTGTCGACTCAACATATTTTTGTCTCAATAGCTTTCCAAGTCTTGTAACCAAGAGAGATCAGGTAACCTCTCATCTGCACTTTCCAGAAACTATAGTCGGATCCGTCAAACACAGGGATTGTCAATTTGTGCACCATTGAATCTACCCCAAGCAGTTAAGCTCTTCTTCGAGAAACCAAAGCTCTAATACCAATTGTTAAATAGTACGGATAACTGAGAGGGGGGTTGAATCAGTTATCATAAAACAATTTTCTTAACATTGATTAATCCAAAGCAAACTTAAGCCAATCAAATGATAATGAACATGAAAACACAAACAACACCAAGCACAAAGAACACCAAAATTAGATGGAAACCCAAGAAGGGAAAAACCATGGAGAATAAATCTCAATTATAAAGCACCGGTTAAGGTGATTTTTACAAGAGCTCACTGCCAAGTTGCTCACTATAGGGTGCCTCACTTCCCGGCTATTATAGCCAAAGATACAAAAAGGCTCACTGCCAAAAGAGAAAGGCTCTCTACCAAAAGAGAAAGGCTCACTGCCTGTAGAAAATGGCTCACTGCCAAAAGAGAAAGGCTCTCTACCAAAAGAGAAAGGCTCACTGCCTGTAGAAAATGGCTCACTGCCAACAGAAGAATAATGAAAGGAAATCCACCACTGAAAGGACTATCACCAACAACACCGGATAGAATCTCACTGTCTGTTACCTCTGGTCATACACTTTCGTACACTTCGCAATGTCTATATATTTAGATTCGCATTCATCACACTTGCTTTTCATCGAACAAAATCAACTCTTATTTATACCATTCCATACTTTCATATTTTCTCAAGGCGGCTAAGCACAATGTCTTCATAGTCTTTAAGTTGGCCGAATACAATTTGAAATGGGTCACCACAAAAACATTCCCTCGGTGGAAAGGAATGAAATGTGGACCATACAAAACCTCCTCGCACAAATCAATGCGCTACATGATATCCGGAACCAAGGAATAAGATATACATGTTACAATGCAAACCATGTGTCAGAGCATGACATCCGGAACTAGGCCAATCTGGAACACCAAGGTACCAAAACACAACTTCGGTCAATCAATCAGGATATGTTGACATCAATGACAACCATTAATGACAAAAAGCAATCTGCATCATCTCAACACATTCCAACATTTAGTGAATCCAATTTCATAAGGCAACCACTAAACTAATGAGATACAAGATGTATTTAGTATATGTCACTTAATTAGTTAATTTATTTTTACCTCTACAAAATGATATAAATATAAATTAGAGACCTCAACATAATTCTCATCTAAAATTACTATAAATACATGCCTTTTTTTAAGAATAGTATGTTTTAATCTTTATTATAATTTTACACTAGTACATGTGCATAAATTTGAGGTTGACAATAGTCTATTAGGTTGAGCCCAATTGGTTAGTCCATAGGGTTCTCATTGTTGCATACCTAGGTTCAAATCCTTTAGGTGACTTGGTAGCATCAAAGTGTGTGTTTAGTGGTATCCTCATAGTTGGAGTGTCATCCCCATAGTTGGATTAGTTGGAGTGTTTTCCCCAAAAGTTGGAAGTGCAAAGTACCATAGTGGACATGTTGTAACAAGGTGTAGGCCTCAAAACCAAACCCTCACTAAATAATCTAAAAAAATTGAGGTTGAGAATATTTACAAAGTAGATGATAGAAAACGCATGCACGTTGAGTTGTAATAATTTAAAATATGGTCAATGTTAACTAATGTTTCCCTTTTAGTCTTTATCTTAATCAAAACTAATGTTTCCTTTTTAGTCCTAAAGTGGTACTAAAACTTGAGATGTAATGATGGGATTTAGAGGTCTACAAAATTAGGCATCAACCCATGTTTTGAACTTGCACTCATTACAATAAAAAAGTATACAATCTAAGAAAAACAAGTCATGTACCTCATGTAAATAGTCCATGAACTAGTGTTCGACCTTCAAAATGAGTGAAACTCACTCAATTCACTTGCTATGATATAAGCATCATAGATTTCTGATTTTTCTTCCATCATCAACCATAAAAACCTATGCATATTATATTTTCAAATATACCATGTGACAATGTTTATTCTACCATACAAAAATGGTAACTATATGTATTAATTTGGCATCATCCTTGTATTTCAATCTCATCTCTATATAGAGCTCTTTACACATGCCACTATGTCATCCTAGTCCTCTTTTCTATGACCTTCCTCTATGAAAATCCAAATATTTGTAAAACATGCTTTGCATGCATTTATTTAACCATAAACAGTGTTGACTAAGCATGATATTTTTTTCATTTAGCATCTCAGGTGGGAGATCAATTGCCTCTCATTCTTTTACTTTTTTGCTCCACAAACAATAAACAATCCCTTAAAAAATTAATTCTAGGTATAAAAAAATATTAAAAATATATTTCATATTTTATATTCAAATATTTACTATAAGAACATATTTTTATTTTTATTTATCTCATTAATTTTTTTATTTTTTAAATTATGTTTGGTCTAACCTATCATAAGACTTCTAAAAATACTCTTTGACAAACTCTATACAATGTATGGTTATCATTGATATAAAGTGGTACTCCCTCAAGATTATTTGTTGCTCTTTTGTGATTTCAAGTGTGTTCCTTGATGATATATGCATAAAAATGGATACTTGATATGAATTATAGGAATAAAACTAAGCCTCCATTTTATGATGTAAGTAACTTTCTATATAATCCAAAATGAAACAATGGTACGAAGTATGGTACTAAGTGGAGACATGTTCTTACATACTATAAACTACTTATCCAACCATTCAGCTCAAAAATAGGGATTTGTCTTGTTACTAGATCACATTTTTTATTATTTTTCATCTTTACATACATAAACTCTTTGACTATACCTCTTGTAATCAACCATTTTCTTTCTTTTATCATGTGAACTCTACATGTCAATATAGATTGTCAAACATGAAAATTGACCACAAGTGTTGTATGTTCCATTCAACATTTGTTTTCATCAAAAATTGTCCTTTCAATTTTTCACCCAAAAAAAGTAGAGAAAAACTTTCAATGATTTAATTGGAGGTCTCCTCATATGCTCCTATAAAACTAAGGCCCAACTTCGTCTATAACTTTTGTGACCCCTTGATAAGTTCAATTATGCTAGTTTGGTGAATAATTTGATGACTTTATAGCATTGCTTAAGTATGATGTAGCATAAGAATTATCAATTGTTAGTGCGAGTTAATCCTTATTATTCTTTTAGAACATCATGTTAAAATCAGTGTGTGTAATTAATAAATTCATATATATTCAAGCTAAAGGTATTCAAGACCATCAAAATTATAACCAAACACATGCTTACTATTTTAATTATTCTATGACCTAGTTTAAATGATTCTAGTGGTAAATGTGCTTTATTAAATGTGAATTGGCAAACTAGTTAGAAATGTATGCGAGCATGACAGATAGATATTTTGTATGAGAATCATATGAAGAATAAATTTAAATTGATAAGAGCTAAGGGATGATGTGTACCTAACATTAGTTCAAATTATTTGTTAATGTGTTTCATGTCACTTGAAAAAGATAATATTTGGGAAGGAAGCATGACTTTTGAAGATCGTGAAGAAATTCTAAAAAGGATTATTGCCAAGCATCGAGGGTAAATCGGGACAACTCTAATCAATGATAGGTATACCTAATGTGAGTTAATAAGGTAAATTGTATGCATTAGATGTCAGGTTGCATAGTGAATTTTATTAGATGTAAAAGTGTTCAAAAGTAAATTAAATAGTGTAGTTAAATAATTAAGCTAAGGTTATGATTTCATTATCATTAAAGGCATGCTCGAATTCCTATCTTGCATAGAGAAAATAAATAAGTATATATATGTATCTTTATCCACTAACTATTAAATTTGATTTTATTGAGATTTTGAACATGTGATTATTATGATTTCTAACCAAACATGTATTTGGAAAAACACATATGAGATAAGTGTTAATGGGTAAAAAGGGAGAACCATCTAGACTCTAATTAAATACTTCATTGTGAAGTATTATTTTTAAACCCTATGACCTAGGGAGTAATTAGGATTTTATGTTAATGTGTAAATTTTGCTTATGGGACTAATGATCGTGAGTTATGTGTAAGTGTCTTTTGTGAGGTTTTAATGTGTAAAGTCATGTGATTAAGTGTGTAAGTGGGATTAAGGTTTGGGAACCCTTAATTGAGTTATGAATTTCGGATTTGTCTTTAAATTGGTCTTTAAAAGGTGTTGTTTGGTCAATTTTATAGATCTTGGTGCAAAAATAGACCCCTGGGGTCTATACCTATGGAAGGGGACTTCTTAGACATGTGACATTGTCCTTAGGGCATAATATGACCCTTTAGAAGTCCACATGAATGAATATGGTGAGTTTGAGTCATTGGGAGTTGGGAAAGGGTGACTTGTCACTCTTCCATCCCACTCCCCAAAGTTCATTAATGAGCTTGGAAAGAGCATCAAAGGCTTTCACATGTGTGAAGCCACTTTGTAAGAGATGTTGGATAGTGTATAAGAACACCCCACACCTCCCAACTCACACGTGTGAGCACTTGTGGGAGAGTGAGTAGTGAGGAAGGAATGGGAAGGTGACAATTGTCACCTCCCCATTCAAGGGATTCTAGTGTTGAGTTCCTTTATATTGTTCATTTGTTGAAGGGTTTGGGATTCTTCCCTTAATGTTTTCATTGTCTTTTGTGTTGGAGCTTTGGAAATAGAGTATTGGAAAGAGAAGAGTTCTTGCTCTTAGGATGTGGTGATCAAGATATTATGACTTGGATAAGGAAGGAGAATGGAGGAGCTTATTCCTACAAACCATGTAGAAAGATAAGTTTCCCCTACTCCATTTATCTTGTTTAAATTTTGCAAGAGTGTTGTTCTTGAGTAATGCAGTATAGAGTATGTTATGTGAAAATAGTTGGGTTGTGTTTTTGAGTGAGTTAAATTTTCAAATCTTATGTGAAACTTGAGAAAATATGTGAGTTCATTGTGACTATGATTCTTTAGCTTCCCTTACTGTGTACAGGTTGGGCTCTATTAAAAGTTAATGGGTTTTACTATGATTTCTCCTTGCTCGGTGGAATGGCTAGAGCCCTAAGAGGCTTCATGATGCCATTTATGGTAGGGTGGGGAGCAAGTTTCCCTTATGACATGATTATTCATTTTTTTTTTACTTGTATGGTTTCTTGAAGCAATGTGGGAGCCAAGACCTCCTTGAAAGTTCCAATCCATCTTTGCATCTTCCTTTTGTAATGAATACTCAAATAATATGTTCATTTAAGTGACAAAGGAGAGTGGGAATATTGTGGATTAAATATGTATAATGAATAAAAGTGTGTTGAAGGGATCATTTGTGAAAGAAAGAAATATATGTATATTAATAAAGAGATTGTTCTATCATATCATTTGTCCTTGTCATTTCATTTTATTTGCAAATAGAAATTATGAGAATCAATATAGTTTAGAAATTTATATGCTATAGTTCATTTCAAAATTTCTTCAAATGTGTTATGTATCATTTAATAGGACAATAAAGGAGAGTTGGTAAGTATAAAATAAATAAAAGTTATTCTCTATTTAGTTGAGAAATACATATATAGTAGTTGAACATTATAAAATAATGTTAGTTCATCTATTAATTTTTTAATAAGAAATGAACCACGTACTCAAAGATTGAGAGCTTTCCCTTCATTAAAGCAATCAAATACTCTTTACTTAAATTCAAACAATCAATTTTATGACGAGGTAACTATTTGGAAGAATAAAATAGATTTACAAAAATAACGTATATATATAAATATTCGCCCCACATAATATACATGTACAAAATATATATTTGAAATTAATATCTCATTAAATATAACATTTTGTATATTATATGTATAAAATATATTTTACATTTATCTATTGTTTCAAACTCTTTGGGGGACAAGTGTTCACCTACTACCCCTAACTCCCCGCCCCTCTCCCCTCCAAGGTCAATGACCTTGGTGGCACCTCTTGAGGTGGTGTCCCTTAGGGTGGGTGCAATTCAAGCAATACTATTGCTCCCTATTAGGACTTCACCTTTTGAATTAGTTGAGACATCTCTTGCCCCTAGCCCCATTGCCATCCAATGGGTTGTGGGGGAATTCTTGTTTATAAATTAGTCCATGGAATCTAAGTTGCTTGCAATCCCTAATTAAACATTCACACGAGATGCCTATGGTTGAAGTGTCGATCGAGGATTCCCTCCTCTCTTCATGTTCAAAAGAACTAGATAATGGTGTAACCTGAACAATTGTTCAAGGAAGGAAGAGAAGTCTTCCTAAATATATTTTGAAATCCCATCCCCAAGTTGAAGGTGTCAAGCTTCAAATTTTGTTCAGTACTTTTGGGGACACATCTCCTTCCTTTTTGCACCTATCCCCTATAGGGAACATTTCAGGGACGCAAGGATGCCTAGAAAACATCCCCTCTTTGTCCCCTTTCCTATCAAAATTTAAGAAACGTCCCCAAGATGTCAACAAAATCCCAAGGTACATTAGGGGATGACTAGTTGCCTCCAAGATGGCCAAGGGACGTCCAAACATCCTCCATGTGTCTTGCGGACACCTCGTTGTACCCTAACATACCCAGGGACATTTTAATTATTTAAAAAAAAAACTTACAACCTTTCAATGCTTGTTTGGTTTATGACATGTCCATCTAGGATTTACAAATAAATATGAAAATGGTGTGTGCCATGAAGATCTGTGTGGCTTTGAAATTGTTAATTTGGGCTTGGTGGCAAGGGCTTCACCTCTTGACCCCACCCTTTATCACAATAGGTAATGTGCCAAAGGTGTTGGCCCCGGACCCCACGAGGGGTGCTACCCCCCGACCCTCGCGAGGGATGCCCCCAAACCCCCATCAAACTATAAGTCTAACCAAGTAATAGACCAATGATGAATCATGATTGCAAAATCTACAAAATACATATCACTTGTTGCAAATCTCTACATCTTCACAATTAAAGCCATAGTCAAAGGTTATATTTTTAGTAAATTGGACAACTTTAGTATACCAGGACTACCATAGACAAAGTTGGCATGCTAGTCATTATACTCTTGAATACAAGTTAAGTCATAGTTGACAGGGAATGCAATTTTCATAATGCAAAAAAGTATTTGCACAAACAACTCATAGAACAATCCCATCTATTAGCATCTTATCTAATGTCAAACTAGAACATAATCAATAATCTTTTTGCTTCATCATTCTTCTTTGTTAATGAATTTGACAACAAACATGCAATCTTGAAGGCTTTAGGAAAGTTTTTTCAATAAACGTCACTTGAATATACACACAAGTCAAGCATGTCTTTATTAACACATGCTCATATGTATATATAGAGATCATAATTCATTTTCTATTACCCATGCTCACAAAGATTAAATAATGTCTAAAATGAATGTTTTATCAATGTGATCATGTGAATATTTGAGATTTCCTTATATTTTTAATAGCTGTCCCCTACCGTCCCCTAAAAAATGGCCAAAAAGTACCCCCATACCAAAAACGTACCCAATCATCCCCATCCTTAAAACTTGGGGGAGCATAGGTATTTAATGATAACTTAAATTGATCCTTTGGCAACATCCAAATAAATTGTAGCATGAGTCATTCTAGGTCAAAAATGCTGACATGATTATGTCTCCATGCGGCTGCTTTAGTGTGTTTTCTGCTTAAATTTGAGCAGCTAGAGTGTTCCTATCCAATATTTTTATTATGGAAAATAGATAATTTGGAATTTTCCAGCTACTGTTCAAGAATTATAAATAAGTTGCGAAAAAAATGAGGGGTTGAAAATAGGCAACAGCTGTATATTGACAAAAATGCCACATGGCTCCACAAATTTATTTCCCTCATTTTTAACATTTGCCTCCAAATTTTATCTGCACAAATTGTTATTAATACTAAGATGACTGCTTTAAAATAAACGGAAAAAACAAAAATTCATGAGCCACCAGCTCCACAAATAACTCCTTGAAAAGTTGAGCAATGGCTGCCAGCCAAAATAAGCTAAGCAGGCACACGAGGCCCTGCCCTAGAAGTTAGAACCACCAAAATCTGAATCAGAAACACCACTGCAAGAAAGTCAAAACATTAAAGAAAAGTTGGAACTTGTTTCTACTATGCGTCTTCAAAATGTGTCTATAAATCCTTTCATAAAATGTTTTTAAGTACTCTGCATTTATTGACAATTGTGTAGGAAACTCAAATGAGAAATATTTGTAATATTTTTTCTTTGCTTTTTTTCTTTTGTCACTGACCACACCCAATGGATTGTTCACTTAACAGCATATTTATTAGGTGCCTTTGATTTGTGCCTTCAAAGGCAGCCCAAGATTGCAACCATAGAGAACAGTATTTTCGATTCAGATTTGAGTTGATTTGCCTAGAAGCTAAAACATCCTCATTCTATGTAAATCTAATGCAATCGTATAAAAAACCTCATTTCCTGATAAGCTTATGTTAGGTTTATACCAGGATGTCTTAGCGTGTACAAAAGACCACTCAGAACATCACACATTGAAACCGGGGCAAAGGGTTTTCTTATTGTTTCAAAAACAGAACCCCCCTTTCATTCCCTATCATGGAAGACATATTGGCATCGCTGCTTGGGAAACCTGCAGTCAAAATTGAAGTGGATGAAGAGTTGGCCCATTTATCATACCAAGTTAAAGCAGAACTCTATCAACTTTATTTCGTTCAAGCTGCAGTTCCCTTGGCCTTGGCTATCAGTACTTCAGATAACTGAATTTATTTTTCTCAAAAAACATTTACATTTAATTTTGGTTAGTTTTATCACTAGAGCCACCTTAATTAGTAGATTTTAGCTGTACTTTGGTTATATATCATGCTTCTCTTCACCAATGCTTAAAATAAGCAAAGAACTCTAATGTGAAATCATTAATGATACCTTGGTCTTTTGGCATTTTACAGGTATGTTTTATGGGTCGAGCCAGATTTATTGCACTTTATGATGCTCAAATGCTTCGAGGTGTATTTTGACCTCTTGAAGTTTTGCTGGAGAAGTATGTACTTTCTATATATATTAATTTTTCCCTAGAAAAAAGTTATCACATTATATGCTAAGTTTATGTTGCTAACCTCATCCCACATTCTAGAGATGTTCAATATTATGAGAAACCTTTCAGTTTCTTTCATATAAAGTTAGTATTACTCTGAAACAGAGAATAAGGTCCTAAAGATTCTGTAAGGTTCTAAAAAATAAGGTGTTCAATGTCATGATTCAGTTTCTTTCATATAAAGTTAGCATTACTACAGAGAATAAGTTAGTAAAGATTCTGTAAGGTTCTAAAAAGTAAGGTGTTCAATATCATGACAAACCTTACGGTTTCCTTCATATGAAGTTAGTATTACTCCGAAACAGAGAATAAGGTACTCAATATTTTGTAAGGTTCTAAAAAATAAGGTGTTCAATGTCATGAGAAACCTTTCAGTTTCCTTCATATTGAGTTAAAATTACTCTGAAACAGAGAATAAGGAATAACGATTCTGTACAATTTTAACTTGTGCTACTTGCTCCAATTTTAACTTATGATACTTGCTCCATCTGACCCGTCATATCTGCCAACAAAATTTGACATATACAATCCATGTTTGAAAGATTATCAACTTACATGCATAAAATTAAAAAAGACCTATAGAAAATAGTTCCCTATAAAGCTACATATACAGAAATATATATCTATAGAACTCATCAAGCATGCATGTGAAACATTTAAGAAAACATATGTATCTTAGTTGCTAACATGGTCAGAATACATCTCCATGAGAGAAATAACATTAAACAAAGAATTGAAATGACATAAATGCAATCTACTTTTCTGTCCTTGATCCCTTTAATTTCCATCGAGAATATGAGGAACTTTTAAATGTATACTCATTGTGAGATGAGGCAGCAGAATTGACTTGGTTTGCCTGTGACTTGTTCTCTTCAGGTTTGGGTTCCCAAGTTGATGGTCCACCTGTTCCAATTTCTACTTCTCTCAAGTTGCGAAGGAACATTGGACCAAGTTTACCGACTTTCCCTTTAGGTTGGATGCCTTTTGTGTTCCCTTCCAGAACAGACACCATGCCACTATCCACTTTTTCTTTTAAGATCGGTAAATCACCAGAACCATCAGAATTCCTCTTTTTTATATTAGCAACTGCATTGATCTTTAATTCTGTAGCCTTTTCCAAAGGGGCAATTAGATCAATGAAAGGCCTGTTTTCATCACTGTCACTTTTGTCCAATTTTCTTTCCTTTTTATCTTCACCCTTGCTTTCTTTAGAATGTCTTTTACGAGTGCTCTCATGTCCCTTATTCTTGTGAGTTGTTAGATTTGCATTTATATCATTGTCATCCTCACTGAGATCCTCATGATCATTGCCCTTCAATGATCTATTCCTTTTCTTCTGGTGATTTTGAATGTTCACAAGAGGATGTCCATCAAGGATCTGCAAGTTTGGAAGCAATTCTTTGATCTGCACACAACATTAACATATTATCACTATTAGTCTCCTACAGATTAGAGCATTAAGAAATCAAATTATTTAAATTGTATACTCATAACTGGGAAAGACCAAAGAATTAATTCAATACCTTGTACTGATATTGTTTGTCTTCACATACACCGTTCCCATGTAAGTTGAGGTTTTTCAATTCATGTAGAACACCAATAACCTACACTTCATTGTATGCAAAATTACATATAAATTTATATTTCTCAACATATTATTATATATCAAGCTATAGACAAAGATATATTAATTACATTTTATCCTTCACCATGAAATAGTACAAAGAAAGGACAAAATTGCTTTGCTATCATCATTATACCTGTATTTCTGACCATAGGCGAAGATGATTATGTCCCAAGTCCAGGATTTGAAGCTTTCCATTCCGCTCCAATTCTATTGGGAGATTCTGGAAAGCAAACACACTTTTCTTATTAGAATTAATTTTTATCACATATACTGAGATTTGCAATGAGGAATTGATAGCTCCCACACAATGCTCTGCTTAATCCCATAAGAACTGTGAACAAGACACCGTACTTGATTGGGAGCATTAGCACAAAGTACTAGAATCCCCTTCCAGTCCTAAGCAATGCTCATTTACATTCAGAATGATTAAGAATGTAATAACCTGTATTATTCGGACTTTTGCTTTTGCTTAATAAGGCATTAATTGTTGTAGCCTGATAATCAGCATCCTTTAAAGATTGTAACAACACATAGAACATGTTTTTGGACAACAGAGAGCAAATGTATAAATGATTTTAGTACCAGTTTAAAATGTACAATATCATTGTCCCAAATAAATAGTGGACTATCAGGTTCAGTTCCCTTTGCTGCTTAAGCTGAAGAACCAACAATGGTATTATTAAGCAGATCACTTTCAGGAATGACAGGAACTGTGATTGACAGCATGTGTGTGCATGCACGTGCATGTGTATCATCTACCATTGTATTCTTCAGCCTAAGTGTAACACCAAGGACTATTACCAAGTGTTATGTTTATAAAAAACAGGGGTATAGTCATGTCTGCAAAAGCTGCTTCCACTTTGTAAAAAGTTCAATACCATTCTGTCCCACCACTGCCTCAGCCTCCTAATAACTTTGTTTCCAAAGAATCAATGTCTTGAGGCTGCATGCTGTGTCCTGCTTTTTGTCTAGACAAGGATTCTGACTGGCAGCTAAGTTTCCTTCTGAGAAGCCTGTGGCCCTTATTTGGCTGATAGGATTTGAAGCATCCAAGTGTTTTTAGTACAATTGCAATAATCATGCTTGTGGAATAAAAATTACTTTAAATGTTATATTTATATGGCATAGCAATAATTTAATGGCAATTTCATCATGTAAAAGTTGTCAATTTTCAGAACATGGTAAGCAGTTTCTGCACTCAAAAAATGTAGTCCTATAACTGCAAAGAGCTTAAAATGAAAAGTCCAATCAAAACAGCATATCTCAGTATGCTAATCTACAAACACACACTGCTCAGATTATGAACAGCAAATACTCTCAGATCTGAACTCCCAATACTGCATCTATCTTCTATTAAAACTGAAAAGAAATACACTGCAATGGAATGAAATTTTAGTAAAGAGAATCTATATGCATCATAATTAATATTAGAATATATGACCTTTAAATAGACAAGTGCAATAAGAATCTAAGAAAGAAAACCTCAAAGAGATGTCATGTAAAGCTCCAAGTTAAGATTAGAACTTATTGGAGTGACACTCAGTTTGACTAAGCAATCAATTAGTTTAAGTCTTGACTAATCAATCATCCTAGTCTAACAACTAATAACCCCCAATCAAAGTAGTTGAGATGAAGTTACATCCACAATCACTCGAGTCTCAAATCGTTAACTGGGCCCTGATCTCAAAGAAGACTCCCTAACAGCTGGGCCTTATTCTTCTATATAACCAAATACTCTCCATGTTGATCTCTTAGCTGCACCACCTGCACATAGGTACTGTTACTGCTGTGCTATCACAGTGCAGACATTAACTGAGCAACTTTAGATGAAAACTTTATCAAGACAAGACACTGTAAAATATTTTTTCCCAATAATCTCCCATGAGGGTACATAAAGAACCATTGGTTACCTTATCATTTATTAAGCTCTTTAGGATGATAAATACCTCTACATCATTTATTACTAATCTGACTAGCCGGCCTATTTGCTTTTAGCGTTTTAGCTGATTAACATCATAAAAAGGAAAAAATTAGCGAAAAAAGCAAATCATTGCCCTATAATTTTTCTGTACATGCATAACTGGTGTAATATTCAATGCAAAAAAGCTCCTTGGAGGCAAGACAACTCACTTTCCAAGATTTACTATAGATATATTTAAATACTTTTCAAATATGCAAATGATTCCTTTTCTGCAGTGCTGGTCCACAGCTTCCAAAGGCTCTTGCTCAGAAATTTATGGTCAATGAAATTGAATATTATTTTTATTTCATTAGAAATTATATTGCAGGTGATATGAGACACTAAATTGACATATGAAAGCTGCTGTTATTCTAACATTAGACAGCTTCATAACTCAAGCAAAACTAGGTTGCTAAATGGACATAAAAACAGCCAATTCTAGGTACAAAACATCTCAGAATCAGATTCAGGTTCATATCCTCTGTTGATTTGACCAGGGTTCAGGATTTTTGCAGCCAAAACATTCCCATTCCCAATCGACCACAAATGAACCCAGCCAAATCCAACAGTAACGTGGTTCCTAAGCGACTTTGTCCTAATTCCAAACATATACATGATTTTCAATGCATTTTTTTTTTAGTTAATTGACTATAAAAAACATAAATGTCTAGTGTTTCATTTCTTTCATTAGTTCGAACTTCGATGTGACGCAGGAAAAACTCTGAAAAAGGAAAGAGGCAAATGCAAAAGAAAACAACCACAATGAACAAATTCAAATTCAAATGAAATACTCCTACTGCTTGAACATCTAACTACACTATACACAGCATACAACATACTAGACGTCCATGTTGTTTGGATAACATAACAAGCTCAAACCAGCCACTACAAACAGGTTTTTCTCGTTTTAATATTTTACGTTGTTTTGACTTTTGTGTGGTTGACCACATTCCAAAACAATAATACAAGAATCCTATAGCCTATAAAGACCTGCTAAATGAGGTCAGATCCGAAAGCTGCTACCACAATCCTATTATCAACTAATTTACTCAAAACAAGTAAGTGGCAAAACGGCCAACATAAGAGCATTAAAAAGACAAAAAAATAGGAATCCTCAAAAGTAACATTCAGATACAAAAACAGTGAATCCCACTTCATCAAACTTCAAATGCTCAAACTTGGAAACATTCTCACAAAAATAATTCCATTCAAAAGCATACTCAGCAATTTAACAGAAGATTGATGCTTACCATTAGCTGATTATGAGCAAGACGGAGTTCTTTCAAATCCACACAGCACTTTAGTGATGTTCCAATTGTTTGCAATCGACAATATGACAGGGATAGCTGGAAAGAAACGTACAAAAATTATGCAACTTCAAATAGCTCCCTTTGCACTTATCCAGAAAATTAGACATCTGAACATTCTGATGAATCTGTAACATTAAATGACAAGCTAGTATGGAAAACTCAGAGTCTGCTTACTTTCGAGATAGATGATATCTTTGCCAATGACTTTCCTAACTCACGAATGGGGTTATGTGAGAGCACTGCAAAATAAAATTAGAATTTCTGTTTAAAATTAAGCTTACCACAAAAAAAGAAACAGAAAAACATAAGGAATTTCTGCAAAGAAGGTAAAGCGGCAAGAGACACATGAGGTTCTTGACCTCAATGACATCGATCCATATTCTGATTAGATTGCTAACAATGTGGAACCTTTGATAAATGAGGCTGATATGGCCAATTTAGAGAGGTAAGTCTCGGAAGTGACAGCCTATGAGGAGGGAGAAGCAAGCCATCAATGGGAAGCCCATTGGATTCATACATGCTCCTATTGAGGATGCTTTTGTTTCTCAACAAAAGGTTGCAAAAGGACCATCCAATTCGAGG
Source organism: Sequoia sempervirens (assembly GCA_007258455.2). NCBI lineage: Eukaryota > Viridiplantae > Streptophyta > Pinopsida > Cupressales > Cupressaceae > Sequoia > Sequoia sempervirens. The sequence goes on from VDFB02171735.1 coordinate 113,363, forward strand.
GCACCTACACAGTGGTAGCCTTTTTTAACCTTTAGTCATAAAAGAAATGTATAGATTATGAACATTGAAACATTTGTATTGAACTCATTTTTTGGTCTATGATGTGTATCGAACTCAAAATTTGATCTATATTTGAAGGAAATTAGTAAACATGTTCCCTAAAATCAGTAGCATTACTATGCATGATTTTGAAGAATTTTTAATGTTTGAAAGATTTGTCAAGCATTGGCACATTTTTTCCCAAGTTTTTACCAAGTCTGAATTTTTGAAATAATTTGGGTCAATCATGTTATTGCTGAGTCCAAGTTTTTCAACTATGTTTTTTACATTTAAAAGTATTTGTTTTGACCTGCCAAGCACTTATTCCACTTGAAATTCACTCAAAAGTGACCTTTCTCTTCATGAGTGCATGTTGGACAACTTATGTACCTTTTTTCATGAATTAGCATTCCAAAACTTGTCTAAGCTTGCTCTAGAAGTCAAAATGTGTCATTTCCAATCCTTGGACCACTCTCACTATTGCTTCCTTGCCCAAGCCTTGATCTTAGCCTTGCTCCACACATGGAAAATTGCTTTCATTTTGATCCTTGCAAGAGCATTGAATTGAAACAATGAAAACAACCATCATGACTAAGGGAAACAAAGACTCACCTATTGGCTCAAAACAAGAGGATAAAGAAATTGACTCCAAAGATGACTGAATAACTTAGTTGCAAATTCTTGTATGGATCCTGGTTTGGGTTCAAGGATCCATCTCGTGGATTCGGCTAAAAGAAAATTGGGGGCTCCAACAAAGATCTGTAGTCCTCCACACGCACTAAAAGGCCAAACCAAAGCCTGCGAGGATGGCAGTGTAATGAAGGTGGCAAAGCGATTAATTGCAGAAGGAATATCGGTGACAAAAAGGCTATAAGGAAGGAAGAAGGCCAAACCTTAATGGCATAAGGAAATGGAGTCAACCATACGCTTGAACACCAAGGAGAAACAAATGACGTTTAGGGGAAAAATCTCTAAGCAGAGGTTGAGGAAGGCGTTTATGGTGAAAAAAAACGGAGGCATGGGAGGCCATCAAAGCAATTCTCAGTTACAAATTGTTGGCTTCCAACTATGGTTATCGTGTGAACAACGATATCTCCATGTTTCTAGCCTTGTTATTGGAGGCGAGGGAGGAAGTTTGGATGGTGAGGTAGCTAATGAGGAAGATGGTGAAGGCGTGTTGGCGAGAAGGAATGGAGAGGTACCTGGAGATGGCGGTGATGGGATGAGGTTTGAGGCCTGTAGAGAGAGTATGGCTGCAACTCACTTTGCATTATAATGGGTCATGGGTGCCCTTTGTGGTGTGGAGCATCGGGGAAGACAAAGAAACAAGCATGCGGGAGGTATCAGGGAACATCATGGCACTCAAAGAAATTGTAGGAGCTTACAAAATATTAGATACACAAACAGTGCTAGCGCTTCCCGCCCCTCAGGGGGAATCAAGGAAGGAGCTGGGGGATGGAGCGGAGGAACAAGGGCTGACAGATCATAATGCTAGAGGTAAATTTTGGTTTTTTGTCTAAAATTTTGTATGAATTTGTAAATGATCGATGATTTCAAATATGTATTTTGGGGTTCGGCTCCCTTAACATCGTTTTAATATATCAAATATATATATATATATATATAGATATTATTATATATTATTATATATTATATTATATATAATAATATATTATATTATATATTTATATATAATATATATATTATAATATATAATAATATAACATATAAATATTATAATATAAATATAACGAACAAATCATTGCTGCAGCCAATACGAACTGAACTAGGATCTAGCAACATAGCTGAATAACAAAAGTTTCATCTAGGTACAACGTGGCCAAACCCCCTTATGGCATGTGTCCAAGGTCTTTTTGGCTACTTTTAATGTTCATATTTTTTGTTGAAGACTATTAATGGCACACTCCAAGACCCCTTTTAGACACTTTTCACTTTGACAAATTTTGCCCACTTTCCATTAAAATGCACTCCATGAGGGCACTTGGCCATTTTGACTTTAAAATAAATTTATGTTTCTTTACCTATGACACGCTCCAAAGCACTGGATGTTCCATTTCATGCCTTAGTCAATTTTGTCTTTCCTCTTTTATGTCCAAAATCTAATCTTCACCTTGTCTAAAGTGTTGGAGAGCTCCTTCAATCAGTTGTGCAAAGATACGGATTAGAATGTTAAAAGTACAATATTCATGGTCATGATTGACAAAGATTTGATTACGACTCGTTAGATAGGGCATAGCTTTCATTTGACTCAAAAATTTGACACTAAATGAAAAATTTTGTGTGGGTGCAACATGATTCATCACTTCTAAATTGTCTTGTTATGCTTCCCCCAACTAACCAACTAGGCATATGCCATATGGCATTGCCTATTTATATTGATTTGTACCTTGCTGAGTATCTCAAATTGAGTGATCTATCATTTACCTGGTCACTACTAATCAAGGACCACGAGGACTCAAAAAATGACCACTATGGTAACCACCAGCACGAGTAATGAACAGAAAATGAATGTAAATTATTGCACTTAACAAGATGATGAATATCAACCCACTCATGAGGATGATGATGTCGCTTTTGGATCCAAAACGAGGCCCTCCTAGGCTGACATAGGAGAGGAAACTAGCATTAAATCCATGTATCGATATCATTAATCTTTCAATTGTATCACTGTAACCTTTGCATATTGAAGTCTTGGCCGTTGTGGATTGTAATTTTCAATATAGATCTGCATTGGGGTTTTACATTTATGTATTGCATTCATTTTATATTAATCATGCCAAAGTTGAGCAATTAATGGTTTATGATTTACTATGGTAAAATCTTCTGTATATAAACACTTAGCTAATAATAGTGAGGGAAATTTTCCATTAAGCATTAGACCAACATAATCACATACAGCTTATTTTACAAACTATCCATTTGCCCAATGACAATAGTTCCTACTGGACCTTTGTAATGTCCCTTGTCCTAATTTTCCCTAGAATTCGCCTATTGATCACAAATTCCACAAACTAGGGTTAGGGCTTTCACCTTATCAAATAAATAACTCCTTAATGATGTAATCTTGGATTGAAACCTGCATTCACCACATGAACAACATTCCCCAATATGTATATATATTTGTTAGCATTAGACAATTGCATCACATTTACAGATTATCAATAATGCAACATATTATGAGACTGGGAGAAGGGACATGATGGATCCGCCCAAAGCCATATGCCAAGCCTAAGAGGGTGTATACCACGGCCCTCCCCCTTGGCGACTTGTACCTGCTTTCCCCATCAATGTCACAACCCCTGAAGACACTTGCCATCCTGTGGGATTGGGCGTGTCGCAAGTGGGCTTTTTGGCTCTCTACCACTCCACCCCTGGCCCTTCCTTCTTTAGGAATTGGGCAGAGGTCGCAAGTGGGCTTCTGGCCTCTACCACTCCACCCCTGGCCCTTCCCATAGGGTGGGTTTCAGACAGTTCACATAACACTATTTCAATCATAGAGATTTGCTTTATTATCTATAAGTAATATGCATACATAGTTAATGATTATGTGTAGAAATACATTTATTCTTTCTTCCTTATGCAAGAATGTGCTTATATGAATGTGAGACAATAAGTGGCAGAAATACACCTGAATGTGAAATAGATCTGGTCTTCTTGAAGATATATATATTTCTATGATGATCTGCTGTGCTGGAACTGCACGAGTTCCCTTTTGGATCTGTGGTGCTCTTTGTATTTCTGCTATCCACCTAAATATGTCCCCCTAGTCTTCGATCTGCTGTGTCTTGTACTGAGGAATGTTTTTCCTAAGGATTGATGCCCTTCTTGCATTTAATTGACCTGTTCTTATACTTCTCCCGGCGAAGGGATATGCCCCTTCATACCATGCATCCCTTCAAATGGCACATCTTTTTCCTTGACTAATCGCAGCTTCCCTTGAATAATTAATTACATATTTGCTTAATCGTGGTGGTCTTTGTTAATTCACTGCATGATAATTAATTGTCTTTTAATATCCACTCGCTTGTTCTCATGTTTGATGTGATTGACTTCGATTATGTTCCTCACGGCTTAACGATCTCAGTTCATTTTTGCGGGGACATGACAACCTTCTAATCTAAACATGAGTTGTGTGCATCACAAGCCAGCTACTCAGTAAACCCATATACATCATATTAGAATGACCCTAGATGTAGAACATTCCATTCCCTTATTTTCTAACAAGCTCGAGGCATGAGCTAATGCTTAAGCTTCCCAGACGAGGATAAGAATGTCATTCAAGTCAAAAGACAGACAATGTTTCTATGAGTTTCCAGGATGGGGAATGGGTTTCAGGGGACAGCAAAAAGAATTCTAGATTTTGGGGGCTGCAGAGTCATATTAAAGTACTATATAAAAAATAATATTTGAATGTTAAAATACAAATAAATTTTAAAAGATACCTGAAACAAACTAAAAAATAAGCTAAGACTTTAAATAGTAAAATACAAAATACAAAGTACTAAATATACAATTAATATTCATTGGTCCAGTGATTATGGTATTCGTTTCATCAATTCATGAATGGTGAATATCAAGTACAGACTACAAAGTTATATCTCATAGCTATGATACAAAACTAAATCAAAATTCAAAATAAGAAATGCATGGTTGCACTGAGCAACAAGCTTCATAATCAGAGTCATCATATGATGCAAATGTCATTAACTTCTCATCACTAGAATTACTCAATCCAACTAGCTCTGACAAGAATGTGCACTCATTAATCTACCATAACTTCCTGGGCTTTACATCCCACCATGTTGTTGGGCTCTCCTTATACTTGAGTGTCTTGTAATCAATCAGACCGGCTCTCTTTTACTTCCTAGTCTGACCTGTATTTCTGCCCATATCAATATGGCACTTGGAAAATATAGTAATAGGCAGCTTGTTTTGCCTCTGAATGGTGAAGGCAACCAATCGAGGATTATCAAAAAGGACAGGAAGCCTAAGAAGGTGAAGGGAGGGGAGTAACTGAGCGTCTAAAAAAGTTGAAGGTGGAGGTTGAAAGGAAGGATAAGGTGCAGAAACTCTTCCTATGCTAATCTACGAGGAGAGCAAATGCACAGAAGCTCAAATCTAACAATTTCTAATTTCTAATGAGAAAACCACATATGCAAGTGACATGCAATAGGCATGCAACTCACAAAACCATTACACAGAGGTATATGCGAGAAAAAACATTTTGGGAGAAAAACTCCAAATTCCAAAGCACAAAACCAATTGTATTACAATAACAATACAGTTACAACTTTGAGAGCATGCCCTTACAGGAGAAACACCAAGAATAAATCCTAGAATAATTTCAACAACATAACAATATCCATGCAACACATTATAAAACTCAATCCAAGCACCCCAAGAAATAGAAGGCACAAACAAGAAACCATCTGATGTTTTTGGAAATCCATGAGCCCACATGCAAGAAGTACGGTACCCAAACACAATGGCTATAATTAAAATATTCCCTACAGCTGTCATAACTTGTCACAACCTGTCATAGTCAACATTCCAACTAAGGTGGCCCAATTTTATCATGTTCCTCCACTCTAAGGTGCTTTATGACATGCGTCATATGACTATCATAATGTTTGTCAAGATTCCAATGTAACCCCCGTAATCATGCTCTTACACATAATAGAATCTCCCATAAGTAACTCCCACATCTTACAGTGTCATAAAATGCTCTTACACATAATAATGACATAAGATGTTCTTACAACTCCTTACACACAATCCAAGATGACCAACATATGGCAAAGAACGCCACCTCAAAGTGGCATACCCCACTTCTCATGTGAGGACAAAACAATATATGAATAATAAATATACAACATTGGGAAGCTAGGTTGAGACACTTTTCCCAATAGAGGTGAAGGCACTTAATGGGATAGTGCAAGGGAAAGAGAAACACAATGCTGAGGCCCTAATTGGTGTTAAGAATATACTGAACTAGAAATTTGCGGCAGTTAGGGAGAGACTACTTAGTTATATCCCCAGGAGTATAGTATATTTGGGATATTAAAGAGACAACATCCTCCCACAAATCAGTCTCCATCTTGAGGAAGAATCTATTTAATAACAAAATCATGTTAATGTGTTTTGACTTCCCAGAATCTGTGGATCACTACTGTTGATGATAATGGTTCCCACTGACCAGTAGCTCTGAAAAGGGGTTGTCAAGATATGGCTATGGGTCAGCCTCCAATGACGATTATGTTGGTAAGACAGTGATTATGGATTTCACTGTTGGATTATTTGTTTTTATCTTTGAATGATTAATTTAAAAAACTCTGTTCTGTTTGACACTTCTTTCTAAGGCATATTCTCCACAACAGACATTGTATGTAGCGTACTGGTATCTTAGACTCTTAGTAATACGTGTCAACTGCAAAGATATAGTATTTGATTTTTTGCCAAGTATACACATTCGTACAGCTGCTTGGATCTTTATATGGTTTAAAATTTTGTTCACTAGTTGTTTGAAAAGCTTCTCGAGTAGTTACAAAGATGGTTGGAACTGCAATATTTATTTGAATATGTAGTAATCTAATATACTAGAAGAAAAAGAACCAATCCTCCTTGCACTCAAACCTCAGAATGGAATGGTTCTCAACAAGAAGCTAGAAAAACCTGTTAGTGAAGGCATGACCATCATCATCAAGAAGCAAGGAAATTTTGATAAAGCAGTTGCAGCGGCACAGAGGCAGCAGGATTTGCAGAAGATGAGAGATGCCTCCTTCAATTGAAGCTCACAAAGTGTCCTAGTGATCAGATTCATCCTCAGCAGCCTTTTCCTGATGGCATATATAGAGGATAGGTGCACTAATAACATTAGTTTATTTTTGGATATGAATTTGTTATGCACTGCTATAGATGTAGTGGCAAGTATTACACATACAGTGAGATCTATTTTGAATTTGTATGCAAATGAAATTCAATCTGGTTTATACCTAGACTGGCACAACTATTTGCAGGCTAGATTGAATGTTTTTGTTTTCTGAAACCCTGATAGTACAAAGATATTTTTACCTTACCAATAAATTATTAACCGTGATCAAGAAGAATATAACAGTTCTCCAATCCACGTTCCTCCTAATCCCCTCATCTGGCTACAATCAAATATTTCAATAGTTGCTTTCGCCTTCTTGATAAATTTGACTATAGAAAATGAGCAATGGCAACTAATATATTTCTGTATTGTATCTTCATAAAATATATAGCCAGTGTTTTACTTTTAGGTCACCCAAAGCAGGAGCATCCTAGGGGTAGTGCAATCCTGCATCACCCAAAAAGAATCAGTGATTTTCAGGTGCAGGTAGGCAGAATAAGTGAGTCCTCTTGATCAGATGTGTGGAGCATGAATTAAGGCTTTTGCAGACACCACAGGAGGAAATATGAAGCAATGATGGACTGTATGAAGGTGGTTAAGTACAAATCTGTTCAGTCATAGTGATTGTTGTTGAAGAAGGTCATTCTGTAGCAGTCTTCCAGTTGTGGAAAGTCACCGACAACAATTCTTCAACTGCTATAGAAAGCAAAATCATTTGCGGCAGTTACACAACTGCTATGGAAAATCACTTGCAGCAACTATACAGTCACTGCAGAAAGTTCCCTTGCAGCAATTTCACAGATGCTGTGGAAAATTCACTCACAGTTACACAAGTGCAGAAGAAAGACCTCTCACAGATGATGCATATATTCTGTGAGAAGTTATTCATAGTAGTTACACAGGTGCCCTGAAAGATCAACTGCAACAGCTGAAGAAGCTGGAGCTGCTATCACAAGCATACATGCATTCTGTCTAATCAGATGAGCTTCAGGAGCATGAACAGAATACTTAACATGAAAGTTAAAGGGAAAAGCAAGTTTATGCTTGCATTCACTAGACTCGGGGCGGAAGGAAGATGTGCAGATGCAAGTGAATCTGATTTATGAGAAAACAAAAGACAGAAAATAAAGGGCATGAATGACAACATGCAAGTGCTGAAATGACACAACAATTCCAGAACATAAGCAGTCATTCAAGGCACTACACTGTTCGTGATCTGCTGGCTGTCTTTCTGGTGAAAGATACAGTAATGTGCAGGTTGTTCAGATGAACAGGATTCTGTTTAAAAGGCAATGTAACGTGGCACCAACTGGTTCAAAGACGTTAGTGGTCAGTATTTTAGCACTGACAGATTTTGCTGTCATAAACAGCCATTATGATTATTCGCAAAATGATCATCTGGAGGTAATGAGCGCCAGCATTGCATACCAACTATGAGAGGAAATGATGATGGATATCAATGGGAGTTATGAAGATCAAAGAGATGGACATAAGGAAAAATGCAGTCAATCAAAACTGGTGGTAGCAATTGCAGAACTTCAGTACCATTATTATTTGATGGGGCAGCACTTAGAGGAAAGGAAGATGCGCCTATAGATCATCATTAAGACAACAATCTGACAACAAAGCCGACAATTATGCCATTCTTGTTAGAATTAGAGGCATCACAACAGTTTCAATCCCAGGAATCAGAGGAATGTGAAGAATCATCATTTGGAAGCAAAGATTCATCATATGGAAGTAATGAATCAAGCTGAAGGTGAATAGACAAGAAACGAAGTTCTGGAAAAGTGATTTTCAAATTGGTTTCACGATAATAGACAGAGGAAGGGAAGAATCACTCTCAGAGAGAGAGCATGGAGGGGGGCCTTTGATGAAGGAAAAAAAGAACGGGGATAAAGAATGGCTGATGTAAAATCCGCTCATAGCTGCCTGTAGGAGTTTCTGTAGCAATTTCTTTAGTTGCACATGGTCTGATCTGTTACTGCTAATAGTCTTTCCATAACTACCTGCAGGACCTTGTACTGTTATCATGTTATGTTTGGCAGTAATAAATCAGCCTATAGTGTTTGTTCTGTAGCAGCAATCTCTTATGAAAAAAATATTAATTTATTCAATGAATTCTATGTACAACTGGGTCCACTAAGGAGACCTGGGATATGGATGCAAGAATGGGCTGTTATCAATTTGACTCCTTATTCTTGTCTGCATCATCACCACCAAGTGAAACACCAATCTGGTGAGAGACCCCCTTTATGCAAGCATTCCACAATGTGATAGTTCTAATCATTTCATTTATATTATACAACCCCAACCCCCTCCTAGATTCAAGAACATGGCCTCCATTTTCAAGTACACATGTCTTCACCATCAGCCCAACTCAGGACGTGCATGGCAATAACATTTGTTATTTAACTGAAATTTTGTCTCTCCATTCCCTTCCTGATACTGCCATTTTCACAGGCACTCAAGCAAAATGTTAATAATTTATTAAGTTATTCAAAATGTTAAAAATGGAATTTGCATCCATGATTATGAAAAATGAAATTTGCATATAATTTGAATATGAACCAAATAATCATAAAACTCTTGCAATATTCTTCATTTTGGTTTGTACTTTATAATTTGTAAAACTGATGGCACCAATACTTTCAAGCTATAAATTTAATCAAACCTTTTGTATAGGTTTAGACCACAGAGTGCATACCCAGAGTATTCAGATTAATAAGTCGATCCAACCTACAAATTGAATCTATCTCGTTATCTGCAAGATCAATGAATTTGCATGAGAAAACAGCAGCTTAACAATCAAGCTAAATGATACCTTGAGATAGAAATAATGCCTATCTTACTTCCATCAATATTTTAAAAGAACCATCACAAAAATAAATGACAAACAATTACAGAGCTAAAAAATTTAAAAATATCAAACTACCATTCAAGATGAGAGCCCGAAGATCCACAAGGACAGAAACCTCCTCCATGGATGTAAGTTCATTGTGACTCGCATTCAATACCTACAAGCTCAGAACTCCAAGAATTATAACCCAGCAACAGCCAATACCAGAATTAAGCATCTCATCCATAGAAGCATAAATCTGCAAAAAATCCTAAAAATCGCAATTTTTAAAAAATCCTGGACCTTGCCGATTTTTTCCTCACAAAAATCGCAATTTTCTTCCGGCGGTCAACGCCCAGAAAAAATCGTTGAAAATCAGGTTTAAATTGCGACTAAAAAATTTGCAGGAAGATAAAACCCTAAAATGTGTTTTTTCGCTAATTATTTCATATTTTGGACGCGGGATCGACTTTCATTTTTAGCTCATTTTCAGTTGCACAAAAATCAGGAAGGCGTTTAGGAGCATCAGCATACAGGTATTTATTTCCCTGTCGCCATTTTCATCGTATATGCGTCGCCTATAGCAGGATCATTTTGTTGTTTTATTTTTTCAAGCTGTGTCGTTTCTCTTTATTCTGTATTTATTTCCATATTGTTGCTTCTCCTTATTTAAATATTCAATATTGTATTTATTTATTAAAATATTCCTTATTATTTATTTAAATATTTCTTATTTATTTATTTATTAAATTGAAAACCTAATCCCCATCATTAGTGATACACATATTTAGAAAGTTCATTTATTTATTTATACGTGAACTTTTTTAAATTGAAAACCTAATCCCCATCATTATTTATTTCTTATTTATCTATTTATTTCATTAGTGACATATACGTAAACTTTTTTAAATGTCTGACTATTTTTTCCAACTTCCAAAAGTCATTGCAATTTCTTGACAAATTAAACTGTAGAGTGAAAACTTTCAGATATCCTCATCATGCTTTTGAAAATAGAATGAAAGTGCCAAGGAAAACAATAATATTTGTCATTTTATTGCCTGGGCTTGCATCTATGTATTAGGGACATAGCTGAAACAACATTTAAGCATTAGTTTTGATAGATTGCAAAGAATATAAGACAAACAAACACAATATATTTTTTAAAGATTTTTAAGACAAACAAATAAGCTGCAACTCAAGCTGCAACTCCTTATTTAAGACAAAGTGCAATGTAACCAGCGATATGAAAATAAACAAAAAAGATCTATTTTCTACAATTCACGGGTTAAAATTTCTATTTTATTTGCTCTCTATACCTCTATGCTATGAAAATGACCTTAAGTTTAAAAAAAAGAAGGTTTCGTCTATTTTTCTACATTTTTTACATTTTTTTTCAAATCCAATTTTTTCCCCATTTTTTCACGATTTTTCAAAAAATCCTGATTTTTTGATTTGCCGATTTTTTCCCCAAACGATTTATGCCGCTATTTCTCATCACAGGTGAAGTCACTAAGGATAAATGTTATGTAATGATCAATTCACACACACACACACACTCTTTAACTTCACTATTAAAGTATGAACACCATACCAAAATTTGAGTTGACTATAGCCTGAGCATGCCCTCATATTATAACCCGATGAAATTAAGAGAAGAAATATTATTTTCATAAATTACAACTCTGAAATGCAAATTTGATATTAAAATAAGAATACTAATAGTATATGGTATCGGTTGAATGCCAACCGGGTTCATAGTCTCGGGTCGTTGCCACTCCCCTAAATAAAATAAAAATACTAATAGATATTCGAAAGGCAGTGCCCAGAAAAACTAACTGCCCTTGGAACTTAAATTGATCAAAATTGCATCATTTTCCAACAAAGATACAACTTTCACTTTATAGAATCTATTCAAACAGCACAAAGACTAATAGGTCCGTCCCAATTCAAAATAAAAATTTGACTGCCTACAGAATATAAATCAGCCTATTATGGCTGTTCCATACCACTTGCACACCCCTGCACTAATAATTAATAAACTCTTAAAAATGTTCCATAGTGATGGGTACGTGCCTCTATCTCAAGACTATCACTTACCCACCATATGCAAATTCGGTCAATTCCATTGCCGCTGAAGCCCAATGCAGAAACCAGAAATGCTGAAATCGTGCTAATTTATTCAAAAAATCACTACATTACAAGATTTAAAACAAAAAAAATTGTTGAGATAGAGTTTAAAACCAAATTCATGTGCATTGTTTTTCACCAACGGCTAGTGGCTGTCTCTGTAGAACCCTATAATATAGGTTATATTTAAAATAGCCAAAACTTAAAACCTAGTTTGACCAAAAACAACACCTATTGAAGAAAATTGATTAAAAAGGATAAAAAAAATAACATGCTTTGCGTGATTTTTTTGGGGGAAACCAGTAAAATAATGTTATACTTTAATTTATTCAAAACATTACATTTTTTGGGGGGTAAAAATCACAAAACCTGATGATTCATGATTTTTATGATTAATCGCAATTTTTTCACAATTTCTACCCCAGTGCTTCAAATATTACCTTTGCTCATTAATCACCACAATTTTAATGCATCACCATGAATTTTAAACAAGTTGGCAAGAACATTTTCCTGCTACACTTTTGGAGATAATCATTTTTTTAATGTAAAGGAGTATCTCTAATAGATCTCTTTAGATCTGCAGGATGTAACAAATCAAGCTACAGGTATGCCTAGTCATGCAATACTGGGTCACACACAATCAAGATTCAGACTTCTCGCTCTATGTACTAAATATACACTACAATACAAAATGTGTCATCAATAGTCCTGAAATGAGATGAAATTATATTAGTCCAAACATATAAATAAAAGTAGATACCAAGACTATAGAAAGATATTGGTATAATATAAGCCAAAGAGAATAACTAATTCTACTCCAATATAAACAGATATCTTTTAGTAATAGCAATTGGGGATCTATATACAAGGTCTCATCCCAAACTATAAAAAACTAGTATAAAGCAGACCAGAAGACCTACAAGCGTCATCATAATCAATCCATTTTACCTAGCACCACCCAAATGATTGTGATGCCATCTTTCAAATGCATGAGTATAAACACCCAAACTAGAGACCGGCACCAATTCCACTTTCACAAACACAAGCTAATCCCCAACTAGTGCATGACCAGGAAATTCTAGCCCATGTAATATAGAGTCCCATCTCCTTGCCCTTATTAAGGTCTCATGCCAAACTATAAAAAACTAGTATAAAAGCAAACCAGAAGACCTACAAGCATCATCGTAATCAACCCATTACCTAGCACCACCCAAATGATTGTGATGCCATCTTTCAATGCACAAGTATTAACACCCAAACTAGAGACCGGCACCAATTCCACTTTCACAAACACAAGCTAATCCCCAACTAGTGCAAGACCAGGAAATTCTAGCCCGTGTAATATAGAATCCCTTCTCATTGCCCTTGTTAACAGACCTTGTTCCATATAAGGCATTGTGTAGCCATTTGAAATTTTCACCAAGCCTTTATGAACAAATACAACTTTATGCCTCGTTACCATTTTCGTATCATCCAGATATTTATGAATAACATCTAACTGAATCATGATTTCCTTCAACTAGAACTTAGAAGTACAATCGTTGCAACTCAAACTCAATTTCAGCTAGTTCCATTTGCCCTTTTTCTACTTCTCTTATATCTCCTCCCAATTTCAATTAGAACCCTACATAGCATTCTCCTACTACAAACCTTCTAGTATTAGTATTTCCATAATAAATTTACACACTATCTCATTATGCACCATATCATGCAGTATCTTTGAATTCTTCAAAATGGTCTCACAAGACTGAAGGAGACCAATATCATCTAAAACCGTTGGATCAATGAACTCCTTCAACCATGTACAAGTTCACAACCAAGGAGCAATTAAAGATGTTCTAAAGCTTTCCATTACACACCAATCCCTACCTTAAGAGGTCTCTCCATTTCTCCCTCCTCTCCATTGACACGCATATCCCCACCACCAAGCTTAGTAGGCAAGCAAACCCTAGCTTACTCTACCACAGCCATAAAAATAAACACAATAAATCTGCCAACAAAATATAACCTAGCCTTGCCATTATTATCCTGTGATCTCCATCACTCACAATTACTATCAAGCAAGCAAAGAGGATAGGAAATATGCCTCCACTTTCAACCAACTCATCTACATGCAAGCCTCCATCATCAGCCAACACATCCCCCTATTAGCAACAAGCACATCTAATAAGATGATCATATTGATATCTTCAATACTTCATGATTTAAAGCCTTTGTAATCTTCATTTAATATCTCATTAAACTATTTGCAATCACTAAGATCAAAACTGTCTAATGATGATTAAATTGTTTGTGAAGACTCATACTTAGCCAAGAAGTCCGTTGCATGGTTTTCTTCTCTATGTCCTTAAAATATTCCCAATCACTAGGATCAAAACTTTCTAATGATGATAAAATTGTTTGTGAAGACCCATGACCAGCCAAGAGGTCCACCACATGATTTTCTTCTCTTACAACATGAAGTCATGTATAGGTCCAATTTTGCTGCCCCTAACACGAATTCTTCAAACATTGGTTTTAATTTCCAATTAGGACAAGAACCTTTATTGATTGCATTCGCTGATATTTGCAAGTCCCATTCAATTTCTATTTTTTTATAACCTGCCCTTCAAGCAACTTGTGAGCCTAACAAAGGGCAAACCATTCTGCCATATTATTGGTGGTACTACCCAAAAAATTAGAACCACCTAACAAGAAACAACCTCGTATATCTCTACTCACCAAACCAACACTTGCTAATCCCAAATTACCCTTTGAGGCATCATCAAAGTTTAATTAACACCTTTTGTAGGGTATATCAAGTTGATTATCTTACTTTTTAAAAAACTTATCTATCAACCCTTAAACAAGAATAAATAGATATTATAAAGAAGAGAAATTAAAATATAAAGTAATAAATAAATTATAAAGGGGTAAAATTAGATCAAGGACCACTTGATCAATACAAGATAAAGTTATTACGCAAGTAATTGGTAAAATATTTGATGATATTAATAAGAGCAATGTG